>JAQJVL010001030.1:0-281940 GCA_035578905.1 Stictocephala bisonia
TTAAAAAAACTGTATGGCTTATCTGCAGTTTAGCCAGAGACACCTAAAACGTAAGCAATTAAAGCCCCAATTAAAAGTGAAGAAAATTATAAAAATTTTGGTATCACCAATTACACCGGCAATTTAGCCCACATCCCTTGATTCCACCGAGGCCAGGGAGTAAGCCGGAATCCCTGGGCAGCTCCGAATAAGAAGTTAAGCAAAAGTACATAATCCCCTTTTAAATGAAAGTATGAAAACTAAACAATTTAAAAAAAATATAACCCGGTACCGTTCTAGTAAAAAGTCCCTTCCAAAACACCCCTAATACACTTAACAAAAAAAAAGAAATAACAATTAGTAGGCCTAAACATGAAATAAATAATAACATGATTTAACAATAGGGTCCTAAAAAATGTAAACTCTAAAATATCTAACAACAAAATAAACTAATTAAACTAAATAACAAGAAATATAAATATAAATAAAAATTAACATCAAAAAGTTCTTTTTGTATTTCGTTTTTTTTCCTTTAATAAAAAAAAATACACATATAGGTCCCCACGGCTGTGTTGCATAAATCACTTTAAAGTTTTAGGCCTAGGCCACATAAAGTTCCACAAACATTTTTTTTCTTCTTTTTTTTCTGTATTATCAACCCCCAGCTCAGCCGCCGGGAAAACAAGATGGAAAGCACTGACCTGAGGACAGAAGACTCATACCCAAAGATGTAGGTGGGGCAGCAGGGTCGCCAATGGCCTCTATACATGGTCCTCAGGCCAGGCTGGCAGTGTGGATGGTTGACATCCCCGGACGGCAGGCCGAGGGAGAAAGTTCCACTCAAGGACCCTGGAGTTTTAGGAGCCTCTAGACTCTCATGGTAAGGTCGTTCGGCCGCAGAGAAACTACTAGAACAAACCAACAGACGGCCAACCCGACAGACAAAGGCTGGAACACGGAACGAACGAATTCGGGCCAACGGCCACCAAAGTAAGCGAACCGCAGGGCACGAGCGATCTCAGGCAGCCCGGCAGACAACGACGAAAAAAACGAAATGTACCGGTCAAAAGACCCGGTACAGTATGTGGATTGTTGCTATAGCAGTCGACTGAAAGGCCTATACAACTTCAACTATCTTTCAGCCCTTCGCCAGGACACATACAAATAATAAATGTTTTATTGAATATTTTTACATTTGTATAATGCATCGCAATCGTCATTACTATAAAATATTTAAACTAAGCTAAAATTATTCATCCACGCTTACATCCAGATCCACATTCATACATACAATAAGCATGCATTCACACACCCATTCTTTCAAAAAAAGAAAAAAAATGTTTCCCACTCAACCAGTCTACTCTTGCAATTTTACTAGATCTCCCAGTTATGTGCCAAAAACTCGTCCGAACTGTAGAATGCCTCTGCAATCAACACTTGCTTCAGACGAGATTTGAACGCCTTCAGCGTAGGAGCACATTTGATTGAATTTGGCAGCTTGTTGACAAATTGAACACCTGCCTGTGCGGGCAATCGTTCGTAAGCTACCGTCCTGTGTTTCCCAGTTCGGTAGTTACCCCTGCCTCTAGTCTCATAAGAGTGTATGTCGCAACCTCTTATGGACTCGCATTTTGATTTAAAAAAGATACATGTTTCAAGAATGTAGAGGCAGGGTAATGTCAACAAGTTCAGGGTTTTGAATGTTGCTCTGCACGACTCTCTCTGCCTAAGTTTTGCGATTATTCGAACCGCTCTTTTTTGAAGAACAAAAATTCTTGAGAGGTTCACGTTGGAGCAACCTCCCCACACCGCCAGTCCGTAGGAGAGATGTGGGTAAATTACTCCGTAGTACGCCGTCATCAGTACCTGAGTTGGGCAATACTCTGACAGTTTTCTCAAAACATAAATTCCTGAGGACAGTTTTGAGCAAACGTGGTCTACTTGGCAATCCCAAGTCAATCCTTGATCTAGGTATATTCCTAGGAATTTGGCTGAGTAGACCTCTTCGATCTCAGTTTCATCCAGCATGACTGTAGGTATCTCTGAGTCTTTTTGACGCAAACCAAATTTGATGAAGTTTGATTTTGTTGGGTTGGTTTTGAGGTTGAGATTATTGAAATGTTGGATTGCGCTGTTGAGCTCCAAAAAGGTCACCTTTTCGAGCTCTTGGATTGTTTTTGCGTTCATGCAGAGTGTCGTGTCATCTGCATATTGGACAATTTGTCCTTGTTGTGCGGATGAGGCAACATCGTTGACGTAGATCAAGAAGAGCAGCGGACTAAGTATAGAGCCTTGTGGGACCCCATAATTTAGCCACTCCTCTTCCGACCGAGTTTCAGAAATTCCAACGAATTGTGTTCTATTACTGAGATACGATTCAAGCCATTTGAGAGGCACTCCTCGTATCCCGTAATGTTCAAGTTTGTATAGAAGCAGACAATGATCAACGCAGTCAAGGGCTTTTGACAAGTCAAGGAAAACACTGAGTGTCTCTCTTCGACTTTCAATTCCATCTACTATCATTTCTACTAGACGCGTTACTGCGTCTGTAGTCGATTTACCACTTCGAAATCCGAACTGGTTGTTTGATAGCAGATTGTGCCTATCGAGAAAATCCACACATCTTGTGAGAAAGACTTTTTCAAAGATTTTGCTGAAGATTGGAAGCATTGAATTTGGGCGGTAATTTTGGGGAGAGAGGGGGTCGCTCTTTTTAAATATAGGGGATACCTTTGCCTTTTTGAGCGAGGACGGAAAGGTTCCCGATGTGAAAGAGTGGTTGATCAGGTGTTCCAATGGTCCCAACAGGTGTTGAGAACAGTTTTTGAGGAGCCACGTGGACAAATGATTTGAATCGTTCGATTTTTTTGACTGAAGGTCTCTGATCACCCGTTCAATTTCCAGTTGAGAGACTGGGGCCAACGCCATTGAGGCTGCTGGACTCTGCACTCGAGGTGGGAGAGGCTGTCGCGGAGTAGGACCAAGCCCTTGGTCCACTCCGACCGAGGCAAAAAATTTGTTGAACTCATCCGCGACCTTAAGAGGGTCTTGAATGCGTTCATTTCCAATTTCCAGTTCAATTCGTTTGTTTGTGGGTGGTTTTTTATTGTTAATGACGGCCCATGCAGTTTTTGAGATGTTTTTGGACGTGAGCAGAGTTTTATTTACATCATAGACCTTTGCAGCTCTGATGACTTTCCTATAGATTCGTTTGTAATTTTGAAAAAAGAGAACGAATTGTGGATTTGTTGAGCACTTCTTAATTTCGGAGAGAAATAATAAATTCTCTCTCGAAACTAGGATACCTTTGGTAATCCATGTGCACAATTTTTCCTCGGCTTTTGTTTGATTTGTTTCATGGGGCAGCTCACGTTTAAATGGTAACTAAATGTTGATTCGAAGATTTCAAATTGTTTATCAACGGGATCATTGAAATTTAAAAAGCCCCATCTCTCCCGCGCAAGCATGGAGTTCAGGAGCGAAATGTTTTCGGGCCTTGTTTCCCTGGCTGATCTCATTTGAATTAAATCCCGTTTAGGCTCATGGTCATCAACGATGACCTGCTGGCCATAATGATCAGATATGGCCGTGTTGATCACAGTCGCTTTGATGTTGGTCAGGTTTGTTATTATGTTGTCGATGGCAGTTGCTGAATTATTGGCCACTCTCGTTGGCGAGTTGATTGACCATGCTAGTCCAAACGACCTTAGCAAGTCAGCAAACTGTTTTGTCATGGGACAACTAGCGTCTAGGACGTTTATGTTGAAATCTCCCATGACAATGAAATGTTGGTTCTTTTTCAACATTTCCGACAACATGAAATCAAATTTTTCCAGGAAGGATTCAAAGTTTCCACTGGGAGATCTGTACAAACCAATTACTGTCAGTAGAGATCTGTTGGTTTCGACTTTTACCCCTGTTATTTCGAAGTCCTTGTAATGTAGATTGTTGCTATAGTAGTCGACTGAAAGCCATATACAACTTCAACTATCATTCAGCCCTTTACACCAGGACACATACATATATACATGCACAATCGGTATGTAGATTGTTGCTATAGTAGTCGACTGAAAGCCATATACAACTTCAACTATCATTCAGCCCTTTACACCAGGACACATACATATATACATGCACAATCGGTATGTAGATTGTTGCTATAGTAGTCGACTAAAAGCCATATACAACTTCAACTATCATTCAGCCCTTTACACCAGGACACATACATATATACATGTACAATCGGTATGTAGATTGTTGCTATAGTAGTCGACTGAAAGCCCTATACAACTTCAACTATCATTCAGCCCTTCACCAAGACACATAAATATATACATGCACAATCGGTATGTAGATTGTTGCTATAGCAGTCGACTGTGAGACCCCTCCCCCCCACCAAAGCTGGTAAGCGTGCCAACCGGGGGATGGCTCAAAACAAGTCGAGCGATGGGATCACGGGTGGCAGTTGGAGGGTCAAAATAAAACTCGGCAGCTGAGCAAAACTAATTTATTATCATGAAAACCAGAAAAAATTAATTAATCAAAACGGCAGAAGGCCACAATATTAATTCGCACTTAAATCAATAATAACAAACCCTAAAATTAACAAGATAATACACAAAAGCTACAAAACAACAAACTCAACAAATACCAAAATTTAACACTTAACAAACTGTATGGCCTATCTGCAGCCTAGCCAGAGACACCCCAAACGTAAGCAAATTTTAAGCCCCAAATAAAAGTGAAAATTTAGAAAACTTCTGGCAAACAACAATTAAACCGGAAATTTAGCCCAAATCTCATAATTCCACCGGGCCAGGGAGTAAGCCGGAATCCCTGGGCAGCTCCGAATTAGAAGTTAAGCAAAAGCACCATAATCCCCTTTTGGTGAGTTGAAAAATTAAACAATTTAAAAGAAAATATAACGAGGTACCGTTCGAGTAAAAATTCACTTCCAAGCACCCCTAATACACTTAACAATAACTAGGCCTAAACATATAAATAAATAATAACAGGATTTAACAATGGGGACCTAACAAATATAAAAATCTCAAGAAATGTAACAAGAAAATAAACTAATTAAACTAAATAACAATAAATATTAACATTAAAAGTTCTTGGTATATTTTAACGGTTTTTATTCCTTTAGTAAAAAAATATATAAGTCCCCAATGGCTGTGTTGAATAGAATCACTGTTCAAGTTTAGGCCTAGGCCACCTCAATAGTTCGGCACCTTTATTTTTCTTTTTATTTCACAAATTCACTACCCCCAGCTCAGCCGCCGGGAAAAAAGATGGAACGAACTGACCTGAGGACTGAAGAAAACACCCAGATGTAGGGAATGGCAGCTTAGTCGCAACATGTGCTCTACGACTTGGTCCTCAGGCCAGGCAGGCAGTGCAGAAGGTCGACCTTCCCCGGACGGCAGGCCGAGGGCTGAACGTCCCACTCGAGGACCCTGGACTGCAAGGTCAAACACAGCCATTAAACACAGTCCAGCCATCACAACAAAAATACTACACATAACCCCTAATACAGACATGGCAAAACAAAACGGAAACAGACAAAATTGTACATGATTGGCTCACACTAGAAACATAAAAGATCAATTTTTAAGCTATGAATAATTATGTTGGAAACTAGATTTAAAACCAATTTACAAATTTAACAAATTATAAAAGACGTAATTACGTATATGGAACTAAAAATGACAAACTGAAAACTAGGCTATGGATACATGAGCAATAGGTTATAACATGAAAATCAAAGGGTACAGCTAGGCTAGGTTATTGGCAAAGAACAAGAAATATGGTAAATCGGTAACTACAACTGTAAAAAGGCTCAACAAAACATTATACAGAACTACTATTGACAATAAAGGCAGATATAAAAAGCATTAACGGTAAAAGTAACATGGAGCACATGGCTTTAACCTAGTCTGAGAAACATCTAGACAAAGAACACAAAATTTAACAAAACTCTGAAAACACAAGCAAGAACGATTAATATTATTGAAACAAAATATTCTCACCAAAAGGGTGATTAAATATTAGAAATTACAAAAGAACACTTACGTTTTAGGAGCCTTAGCCGAACATGTCTATTTCTGCAGGCAGCACAAGACAACTGAACAGACAGGCCAACCTGACCGAAGCTGCTGGAACACGGAACGAAATGGAACTGAGCCAACGGCCACCAAAGTACGCGAATCGCCGGGCAAAAGCGAATCTCAGGCAGCCCGGCAGACTACGACGAAAAAACGAAATGTACCGGTCAAAAGACCCGGTACAACTGAAAGCCATATACAACTTCAACTATCATTCAGCCCTTTACACCAGGACACATACAAATATGTATGCACAATCGGTATGTAGATTGTTGCTATAGCAGTCGACTGAAAGCCATATACAACTTCAACTATCATTCAGCCCTTTACACCAGGACACATACATATATACATGCACAATCGGTATGTAGATTGTTGCTATAGCAGTCGACTGAAAGCCATATACAACTTCAACTATCATTCAGCCCTTTACACCAGGACACATACAAATATGTATGCACAATCGGTATGTAGATTGTTGCTATAGCAGTCGACTGAATGCCCAATACAACTTCAACTATCATTCAGCCCTTTACACCAGGACACATACATATATACATGCACAATCGGTATATAGATTGTTGCTATAGCAGTCGACTGAAAGCCATATACAACTTCAACTATCATTCAGCCCTTTACACCAGGACACATACAAATATGTATGCACAATCGGTATGTAGATTGTTGCTATAGCAGTCGACTGAAAGCCCTATACAACTTCAACTATCATTCAGCCCTTTACACCAGGACACATACATATATATATATATATATATATATATATATACATGCACAATCGGTATATAGATTTTTGCTATAGCAGTCGACTGAAAGCCATATACAACTTCAACTATCATTCAGCCCTTTACACCAGGACACATACATATATACATGCACAATCGGTATATAGATTTTTGCTATAGCAGTCGACTGAAAGCCATATACAACTTCAACTATCATTCAGCCCTTTACACCAGGACACATACATATATACATGCACAATCGGTATATAGATTGTTGCTAAAGCAGTCGACTGAAAGCCATATACAACTTCAACTATCATTCGGCCCTTTACACCAGGACACATACAAATATGTATGCACAATCGGTATGTAGATTGTTGCTATAGCAGTCGACTGAAAGCCCTATACAACTTCAACTATCATTCAGCCCTTTACACCAGGACACATACAAATATGTATGCACAATCGGTATGTATATTGTTGCTATAGCAGTCGACTGAAAGCCCTATACAACTTTAACTATCATTCAGCCCTTTACACCAGGACACATACAAATATGTATGCACAATCGGTATGTAGATTGTTGCTATAGCAGTCGACTAAAAGCCCTATACAACTTCAACTATCATTCAGCCCTTTACACCAGGACACATACATATATACATGCACAATCGGTATGTAGATTGTTGCTATAGCAGTCGACTGAAAGCCATATACAACTTCAACTATCATTCAGCCCTTTACACCAGGACACATACAAATATGTATGCACAATCGGTATGTAGATTGTTGCTATAGCAGTCGACTGAAAGCCCTATACAACTTCAACTATCATTCAGCCCTTTACACCAGGACACATACATATATACATGCACAATCGGTATATAGATTGTTGCTATAGCAGTCGACTGAAAGCCATATACAACTTCAACTATCATTCAGCCCTTTACACCAGGACACATACATATATACATGCACAATCGGTATGTAGATTGTTGCTATAGCAGTCGACTGAAAGCCATATACAACTTCAACTATCATTCAGCCCTTTACACCAGGACTCATACAAATATGTATGCACAATCGGTATATAGATTTTTGCTATAGCAGTCGACTGAAAGCCATATATAACTTCAACTATCATTCAGCCCTTTACACCAGGACACATACATATATACATGCACAATCGGTATGTAGATTGTTGCTAAAGCAGTCGACTGAAAGCCATATACAACTTCAACTATCATTCAGCCCTTTACACCAGGACACATACAAATATGTATGCACAATCGGTATGTAGATTGTTGCTATAGCAGTCGACTGAAAGCCCTATACAACTTCAACTATCATTCAGCCCTTTACACCAGGACACATACATATATACATGCACAATCGGTATATAGATTTTTGCTATAGCAGTCGACTGAAAGCCATATACAACTTCAACTATCATTCAGCCCTTTACACCAGGACACATACATATATACATGCACAATCGGTATATAGATTTTTGCTATAGCAGTCGACTGAAAGCCATATACAACTTCAACTATCATTCAGCCCTTTACACCAGGACACATACATATATACATGCACAATCGGTATATAGATTTTTGCTATAGCAGTCGACTGAGAGCCATATACAACTTCAACTATCATTCAGCCCTTTACACCAGGACACATACATATATACATGCACAATCGGTATGTAGATTGTTGCTATAGTAGTCGACTGAAAGCCATATACAACTTCAACTATCATTCAGCCCTTTACACCAGGACACATACATATATACATGCACAATCATATGTAGATTGTTGCTATAGTAGTCGACTGAAAGCCCTATACAACTTCAACTATCATTCAGCCCTTCACCAAGACACATACATATATACATGTACAATCGGTATGTAGATTGGTGCTATAGCAGTCGACTGAAAGCCCTATAGGCCTACAACTTAAACTATCATTCAGCCCTTCGCCAGGACACATACAAATATGTATGCACAATCGGTATGTAGATTGTTGCTATAGCAGTCGACTGAAAGCCCTATACAACTTCAACTATCATTCAGCCCTTTACACCAGGACACATACATATATACATGCACAATCGGTATGTAGATTGTTGTTATAGTAGTCGACTGAAAGCCATATACAACTTCAACTATCATTCAGCCCTTTACACCAGGACACATACAAATATGTATGCACAATCGGTATGTAGATTGTTGCTATAGTAGTCGACTGAAAGCCATATACAACTTCAACTATCATTCAGCCCTTTACACCAGGACACATACATATATACATGCACAATCGGTATGTAGATTGGTGCTATAGCAGTCGACTGAAAGCCCTATACAACTTCAACTATCATTCAGCCCTTCGCCAGGACACATACAAATATGTATGCACAATCGGTATGTAGATTGTTGCTATAGCAGTCGACTGAAAGCCCTATACAACTTCAACTATCATTCATCACTTCACCAGGACACATACAAATATGTATGCACAATCGGTATGTGGATTGTTGCTATAGCAGTCGACTGAAAGCCCTATACAACTTCAACTATCTTTCAGCCCTTCGCCAGGACACATACAAATATACATGCACAATCGGTATGTAATAATAATAATAAATGTTTTATTGCATATTTTTACATTTGTATAATGCATCGCAATCGTCATTACTATAAAATATTTAAACTAAGCTAAAATTATTCATCCACGCTTACATCCAGATCCACATTCATACATACAATAAGCATGCATTCACACACCCATTCTTTCAAAAAAAGAAAAAAAAATGTTTCCCACTCAACCAGTCTACTCTTGCAATTTTACTAGATCTCCCAGTTATGTGCCAAAAACTCGTCCGAACTGTAGAATGCCTCTGCAATCAACACTTGCTTCAGACGAGATTTGAACGCCTTCAGCGTAGGAGCACATTTGATTGAATTTGGCAGCTTGTTGACAAATTGAACACCTGCCTGTGCGGGCAATCGTTCGTAAGCTACCGTCCTGTGTTTCCCAGTTCGGTAGTTACCCCTGCCTCTAGTCTCATAAGAGTGTATGTCGCAACCTCTTATGGACTCGCATTTTGATTTAAAAAAGATACATGTTTCAAGAATGTAGAGGCAGGGTAATGTCAACAAGTTCAGGGTTTTGAATGTTGCTCTGCACGACTCTCTCTGCCTAAGTTTTGCGATTATTCGAACCGCTCTTTTTTGAAGAACAAAAATTCTTGAGAGGTTCACGTTGGAGCAACCTCCCCACACCGCCAGTCCGTAGGAGAGATGTGGGTAAATTACTCCGTAGTACGCCGTCATCAGTACCTGAGTTGGGCAATACTCTGACAGTTTTCTCAAAACATAAATTCCTGAGGACAGTTTTGAGCAAACGTGGTCTACTTGGCAATCCCAAGTCAATCCTTGATCTAGGTATACTCCTAGGAATTTGGCTGAGTAGACCTCTTCGATCTCAGTTTCATCCAGCATGACTGTAGGTATCTCTGAGTCTTTTTGACGCAAACCAAATTTGATGAAGTTTGATTTTGTTGGGTTGGTTTTGAGGTTGAGATTATTGAAATGTTGGATTGCGCTGTTGAGCTCCAAAAAGGTCACCTTTTCGAGCTCTTGGATTGTTTTTGCGTTCATGCAGAGTGTCGTGTCATCTGCATATTGGACAATTTGTCCTTGTTGTGCGGATGAGGCAACATCGTTGACGTAGATCAAGAAGAGCAGCGGACTAAGTATAGAGCCTTGTGGGACCCCATAATTTAGCCACTCCTCTTCCGACCGAGTTTCAGAAATTCCAACGAATTGTGTTCTATTACTGAGCCTTCACGAACACTGAGTTTTCACGAACACTCAGATCGTTGAGCCCCTCACTTTTCCAGTCCTCTTCCATTAAGTTTTTCACATGTTTAACGTATTTATCATATAAAACGAAGTCTCTTTACACTTATGACTAATGCCGGGGAAGACACATTTAAGAAACCTCCTTGGCTATGTTGCTATGTAAATATGCTCGTGTTAGTTTAATAATATTATTTTCTTGATTTTACAGTTATTGTAAAGTAACATAACGAATTACTAATTGTTTTTATTTTGTTTTACTTCAGTTTACGTTCCCTTTTATCTTGATTCTGATTAATTTATTGTTTTTGCACATGTCGGAAATGTTAGAAGACACTCGTAAGAAGCCTTCTTAACATAGGATGGTTATGTAAATATGTTTGTGTTAGTTTTATGATTTAAAATATTATTTTATTGATTTTGAGTTATTATACAGTAACGTTGCAAAATGAATTTGTAATAATTATTATTTTCCTCTTGGAATATGTTCTATTATTTATGATTTAGTTTATTTTTTCATTAATTTAAATCTCAACTGGAATTACTGTAATTATGTATTCTGATCGTGTGAATTCAAATAAAACGTCTATAACCATTTTTAAATAGTCAAATTTATAATTTTGTAACCTACTGACCATAAAACCTCTTAGAGTTGTCACAATTATACCGTGTTTGGACTCATTTTCCAAGGAATAATATTTAGAATTCAGTTATTAGAGTACAAATTAAGTAAAGTTAACAGTTTAAAAAAATTGATTTTGTACTACAAGGGCTAGTTGGTGATTCATAGAAGAACCATTAGCGGCAGGTGGCCGGGCCGCGCGTGTGAGTGTGCCTGCGAGTGGGGGAGCGAGGGTCGCTCTAATCCTTCAGGGCGCACGGCTGTTTGGACAAATTATAGCCCTGGGTATATGACTAGGAAATATGTAGGCTAGCTGTTAACATAAATCGATAGTTGATCATTCATATAGCTCTTGGTTTTCACCGGCATATGGCATATCACATTGACCTCACTCACTGCGCGTTCAAGGTGGTATTTCAGAGGAGATATGTGGTTCCCTTCATTGAGTTGTTCACAAAGAAAGTCTTATAGTGATTTGATATCGGCAACACTCTCGATCAAGTAAGTCATAAAATGATGGGCATTAACTCTTAATCACCAAGGCTTGTCAAACTGTAGTTACTGTTGTTTTCAGCAAAGCGAGATCATAATATCAAGGAGAGAATTTTTGTAAAACATATACTGTCACACATTAAAATCAGACTCTGTGAAATGTTACTTGCAGGATCCTTTGTAGTGACCTATAAACATAAGGTGTGACATGGGGTGCACATTACCAAACAAGTAGCGTTGTGATCGCTCCGTATGTTTGTCTGACTGCCCCACTTTGGTGTCAATACACCCTCCCCCTCCCCGTGCATCTGACAGCGGTTAGTTTACTCGCACTGCTTACTGCAATTGAGTTTTGCAAGAACTTCAATCATATGTTTTTAATAAAAAATTTAAAACTTCCAAAATCTGTCGAAAGTTATTTAACGCGTGTTTACTATTCTGGAAAAAGAATTATACATCAAAATACCATTTTAAAAAGATAAACTAGCCCGTTATCAATATTGGTTAGTTAAATTCCCAACTCTCTTCATAGCCCTTTCAACTAAATCAACCAATATTTAGTACTTTCTATGTTGGGTTCAGCTAGAAATGTCTGTGAAACATATTTCTATCTTCAAGTTTGTGTGTGTGTGTGTGTGTGTGTGTTTTTTTTTTTTTTTTAATGAAAACAAGATATTTTTAAGCCTTTTAAGTCCAATCCATTTCATACTTCTTTCATCTAATTCAACCAACACTTCAATGTTGGGCTTAGCAAGAATGTATGTAAAACATAAAATATAATTAATTCATTTCTCACGTTTTTCAGGGTTGATATGTGCTTGAAGAATTTGATTCTACAGTATCAGAAACGTACATAAAGAGAAACAAAACAGAAGTGTTCAAGTCCCATTTATTAATATTTATACTCTTTTCTAACTTTAATTACGTTTTAATCAAAGTTGATAATCTTCCCTTCTTTTTATAACTTACTCAACAAGATTCGTTATTTCATAATCTCTCATAGTATTATCAAAACCATTGAAAGTCCACCAAAAGACATAAACATTTAAAATTCACCTCCAAGTCCCACACATTAGTTTCCACCTACTGTTTCCTGACATTAGTCAAATTTCATTCGGTTCTCTCCGAGTTTTTAGTTTTTCCTTTCACCATTTTCCTTCCAACTCTCTTCGTTGTCTTTTCTACTAATTCAACCAACATTTGGATTTGTTTTTATTGTATCAGTTTTCAACGTTTTGTTTAAAGTTGAAGTCTCTGAAATATCAAATGTAACTTAATAAGTTTTAATATTTTCCAGGTTGATGTGGGTTTGATGAAACCAGTACGTTCCATATATTATTACCTGTACTCTTAACTAACATTAATAGAGTTTCTCCTAGTGTTATTCTCAAAAGGAGATATTCTTATATACTTTTTCTAAGTTAACTCTGCTCATTGTCCCACCAACCATAGAAGTAATTTATTGCAAAATTTAACAAATACATACATTTGCATTAGCTACGTCAATATTATTAGGACTTTTAATAAACACTTCTGTTTTTATCGAACACATTAACATTGCTGAAAAAAAACTTTACATACTTGCTGAAAAATCTCGGACGCTGTAACATGTTTGTTGAACTAAAATTGACTTGAGCCGTCTTTTGAATTTCGAGAGGGTCGGCTCTACTTTAGATGAAGGGGAAGACAGTTGAATAATTTAATTACGTTGTATAGGAGGTGACGTTGAAAAAATGAAGTGGAATGCCTATTCCACTTCATTTTAGAGTCTCCACTTGGAAACATGTTTGCAAACTGTTTCCAGTGTTTTTGTGTTTTTTTAAAATGTTTTTTGTGATGTTTCCCAACTGTTTGCAAACATTTAAGCGTGTTTCTGGGACCAAGAGTGTTTTCTGTTTTTAATACAAATGGAAAACACGCAAACATGTTTCCGTCTAGAACACAAAATTATAACGGAAGAGTGAGCTCGAATGAGTCATTGGGCGTCAGCCGTGCTTTCAGGCGACTTGCAAGTATACAGTACCGGTCGTAACTGTTCAAGATGTATACTACTAAATGGAACCAGGACCAGATTTCAGGCGACTTGCAAGTGTGCAGTACCGGTCGTAACCGTTTAAGATGTGTACTACTAAGTGGAACCAGGAACAGATTTCAGGCGACTTGCAAGTGTACAGTACCGGTCGTAACTGTTTAAGATGTGTACTACTAAGTGGAACCAGGAACAGATTTCAGGCGACTTGCAAGTGTACAGTACCGGTCGTAACTGTTTAAGATGTGTACTACTAAGTGGAACCAGGACCAGATTTCAGGCGACTTGCAAGTGTACAGTACCGGTCGTAACTGTTCAAGATGTGTACTACTAAGTGGAACCAGAAACAGATTTCAGGCGACTTGCAAGTGTGCAGTACCGGTCGTAACTGTTCAAGATGACCGGTACTGCCACATATTGTTTGACATTATAATATCTTTCCCAGATTATTTTTTATATATTTCGAGTCAATAAATTAAAATGTCTAATTAAATTAATGTGCAATGTAACCCACCCATACACGCACTATGGTATTGACCCACCCGCCCACCCATACTCGCACTGTGGTATTGACCCACCCATCCACCAATACACGCACTGTTGTATTGACCCACCCGCCCACCCATACACGCACTGTGGTATTGACCCACCCGCCCACCAATACACGCACTGTGGTATTGACCCACCCGCCCACCTATACAAGTACAGTGGTATTGACCCACCTACCCACCCATACACGTACAGTGGTACTGACCCACCCGCCTACCTATACAAGTACAGTGGTATTGACCCACCTACCCATCCATACACGCACTGTGGTATTGACCCACCCGCCCACCTATACAAGTACAGTGGTATTGACCCACCTACCCACCCATACACGCACTGTGGTATTGACCCACCTGCCCACCCATACACGTACAGTGGTACTGACCCACCCGCCTACCTATACAAGTACAGTGGTATTGACCCACCTACCCATCTATACACGCACTGTGGTATTGACCCACCCGCGCACCGATACACGTACAGTGGTACTGACCTACCCGCCCACCCATACACGCACTGTGGTACATTCTACTACGTGGAACCAGGAACCGATTTCAGGCGACTTGCAAGTGTGCAGTACCAGTCGTAACTGTTCAAGATGTGTACTACTAAGTGGAACCAGGAACCGATTTCAGGCGACTTGCAAGTGTGCAGTACCAGTCGTAACCGTTCAAGATGTGTACTACTACGTGGAATCAGGAACAGATTTCAGGCGACTTGCAAGTGTGCAGTACCAGTCGTAACTGTTCAAGATGTGTACTACTAAGTGGAACCAGGAACCGATTTCAGGCGACTTGCAAGTGTGCAGTACCAGTCGTAACCGTTCAAGATATGTACTATTATACTGCGTGGAATCAGGAACAGATTTAAAATAAAATTGAAGAGTTTCATTTCCGTAGAGTTTTATAGGATTTAACTTCTCCAGGTTGCAAGAACAGTGTTAAGAAAGGCGACGCCCTAATGGAAATCGCGCTAGTTTTTGACGTTAGCACCGGTGATATTGACAAATAATAAATAAACTAGTGGGTCCCGTTGATCGAAATCGAGCTATTACATTATCTCTTAATTTCAATCAAACAGGTACAGTATCTTTGAACATATTTTAAAACTTGATAGGGACAAACTAAGTAATTAATTAGTAAACTAATGCAATGAAATTTTATCAATGAAAAAATAAAATTGAATTCAGTGCCTCTTTTAACTGTAGCAATGTTATTTTCAATAATTGTTTGTTTACAGAAGTTCTTATAAACAATATTTTTTGTGTAGATTTTTTCATTTTTCTTTAAATGTCCTTGTTCATTGGATTCTGTAACATAAAATCGTAAAGAAAAGTGGGAATTCATAGATTCATCTCAGTCAGTCGAAAATAATTTTAAATCATTTTCAGACTGCCTGAATTTTTACTTAAATGCATACTGTCCCACAACAAAAATTAATGCTTTGCCCAAAAAGACAAGTAACAAATTGATAACCAAAGGAATTTTAGTTTCGAGAGAAAAACTAAAATTGTTTTTCTCTGAAATTAACAAAACAACCGCAAATGAAAATTTCAAAGTATTTTACCAAAATTACAAAATAATTTACAAGAAGGTTATCCAAGCCGCAAAGGCATATGATGTTTCCAAAGCAATAAATTATTCTAAAAATATTTCCAAAACTGTCTGGAACATCATAAACAATAAGCAGAAAGAATCAAAACAAGTAAAAATTAAAATTGGGGGAAAACTTGTGGAGGACAGGACCGAGGTGGCGAATGAGTTTAACAGATTCTTCACGTCTGTTGCTTGTGAGCTACGAGACCGACCATTAACTCCACAAGAAACCCATTCGCATCTGCGGAGCCCAGTTACCTCAATGGTACTAACTCCGGTTCTTGAAGAAGAGCTCGAGACAATTATTCAGCAGCTCCCAGCCAAAAAGTCAAACGATATAAATTTGATGTCCATGTGGCTTGTCAAACAATTTTCAAAACATGTTATTTCACCTTTGACAAAATTGATAAACTTATCTTGAACATGGAGTTTTTCCCTCACTCCTAAAAATTGCAAAAGTGTGTCCAATTCTAAAGAAAAATGACCCTTATTGCACAAATAATTATAGGCCTGTCTCTATTTTGCCAGTGTTCAGCAAAGTCTTTGAAAAACTATTTTTAAATAGAATTATTCAGTTCTTAAATAAACACAACCTTCTTTCTAATGACCAATTCGGTTTCAGAAAAGGAAAGTCGACAATCGACGCAGTCGTGAGTCTCGTTGAAAAGGTTGTCGAGGGATTGGAAGGTCGAAGGTACACACAAAGTGTATTTCTCGACTTGTCCAAAGCATTCGACTGTGTTGACCACGCTACGCTGCTTGACAAACTTGAATTTTACGGCATCAGAGGCATGCCGCTCAAGTGGCTTCACTCTTTTATGTACAGCCGATCCCAAGTCGTCCAAATTTCAGATAAATTCTCTGAACCAATTGAGCTGAGATATGGAGTCCCTCAGGGTTCAATACTCAGCCCAATTCTTTTTCTTATCTATGTCAACGATATAGGGTCAGTACTACTGCATGGGGGACTCATACAGTATGCGGATGACACGACCCTCTTGTTCAACAACAAAGTAAAACCACTCCTAGAACAACAATCCTTTGTTGATTTAAACAATTGCGTTCAGCATTTCAATAGTCTCAATCTCGAAGTAAACCCCTTCAAATGTAATGTATTAACTTTTTCGTTGCGACCACAAAATATCATTGAAAGGCCAACCGTTTGGTTGGGGGATATCCTACTAAATGAGGCTGCTAGTTCAAAATTCCTTGGAATACACCTGGATCGAGGGTTGACCTGGAATTATCACATCGACCATGTTTGCTCAAAATTGTCCTCAGGCATTTATGTCTTGAGAACTTTAGCCAAATTCTGCCCAACTCAGGTTCTGATGACGGCGTATTACGGCTTGATCTACCCTCATCTCACCTACGGTGTAGTGCTGTGGGGAGCTTCAACAAATAATCAGTTCAGCAGAGCGTTTAGATTGCAAAAACAAGCGATTCGTATAATTGCACAGTTAAAGTTGTAACAGGTCCACCAAATTGACGAATAAATTAATTAAATTAAATAAATGATAAATGATTTTATTGAAGAAATAAATATATTTAATTAAAATAATCAACGAACGTTCAAATTATATTCGGAATTCATTGTGTAATAATAAAGTAATAACCAACAATTATAGAAAAGTGGGCAAGAATATTTGTCCCAGGCAGTCGTTCAAAACTGTAAACAACATTCTTTTCATTATTGTCTAGACGGGTGGGCTGGCCTGTTTCAGTGTGATTTCGCAGAAGACGAATCCATCTGGCAACCAAAAGGGGAGTCACTGTGACATGCACCAGTCGAGTCCAAGAGACGTGTCTAATTAAGGAAACAAACAGTAGGAGCAGCACCTACTGGGGTAAGAACCACATGGCATGGGCGGAAGTTTAAGCCTCTAACCCAATATCATTGGTTTTAACGGACAAAAACGTAGGAGGGGGAACCCACGCCAGCGTCTTGGAGGCATCAAGCACTCTTCATCAATCTATTAAAGAAACCACACACAGGAACATAGTGTTCCTCCCGGTAGACCACATGTATTACCGCGTGTGACCGTTTTAAATTAAAACAAAATTCTTTAAAGTAGGAATATATGTCTGTTTTATCAAAAATCATTTAAATAGTTTTGATCTTTTTTGTGTAGTTTTAAAAGGTTAAACAATCTCGAGTTCTTAAAACATGAAGACCACGAGGACCCACCAACAACTAAGTTTAAAAAAGATAAGTTTAGTTATAATTTAGATTAAATCATGTTTTAGAAATCAGTTTTTTAGATAATTAATTGAATTCAATTTTATTGTAATGAAATTTTAAAAGAAAGTAAAGTAAAAAATGATGTAATAAAGTAACTTTTTTCAAACAAGTCTTAATTCATTGTAATTTACAGCCTCACCAAATTACCCACATTTAACCCTGAGATTTAAGAGAAACAATTTTAATTTGAATAATATTTTATCAAACTAACCAAAGAATTTAAATTAATGTAACACAATCCAAAAGAGTAATAGTTACAAAGTTCAGAGAATCTTGTAGAGAAGCGTTCAAAAACCTGAAACTATTGACACTGCCATGCCTTTACATATTGGAAACAACAATGTTTTGCATAAGTAAAAGTGCCATGGTAAGTGGGCGGGATATACACGCGCACGAAACCAGACACAGAGATGACTACCGAACTGGAAGCCACAGGACGGTAGTCTACGAACGCTTGCCCTCACACACGGGCGTTCGTTTTGTCAACAAATTACCGGACTCAATTAAAAATGCACCAACGCCCAAGGCGTTAAAAATTCGTCTTAAACGCTTTTTAGCGTCTCATGCATTTTATAGTGCTGACGAGTATATGGCATGTAACTGGGAGACCACATAATCAGATGACTGAAAACCGGCGCCGGAAGTGGGAATTAGGCATGAATGAATGTGTGACTGAAAATGATGTATGTTTGAATGAGGTTTCGATGTGGTATGAATGTATTAATTTGAATATTTAATTTCATTTTGACGATTGCTATACATTTTATAATGTCTTGGCCAAATAAACTTGATTTGATTTGATTAATCCGTCAAAGGAGCGAGCTGGCCGTGCAAAAATACTGGACTGGGCAAATATATTCTGACATTATTGAACGATTGACCTTGTGCCTTGTTAATGGTCATTGCGAAAGCCAACGCAACTGGGAATTGTGTTATTTCTAGTTTAAATGGCAAAAGAGTTCCATATGTTGTTAGGCGTATGCGTGGAATAAGAATATCTACTCCATCTGATGCGACAGTTGAAACTTCACAGCTGATAGAAATAACAGTTTTTTCGCGCATTCGCGTCCCGTTTATGATGGCTTTTGATGTGTTTAAATTTCTTATAAGCATCACAATAGCGTGTTTATTTAGAACAAATTTGTGATGCGGCAATCCACTAACTGATAAACTGGTTAAGAATTCTGTTGGAAATGAGTTTTATTTTATTTTATTTTTTTATTTATTTTATTTTATTTAAGTGCTACAAAACAGCAATACCTATTACATTATAGCACTAAAGAGAAAAAAACATTTTTATAACAACAAAAAAAGAAAGAAATAGCAAGATCTTGTTTGTCAGATGCACCACATAACTCTATTTTTTTCCAGTTCTAAAAAAAAGAAAGAAACAAGTCTAAACAAGTTCACTTCTTCCAACAGAGTTTTCAAAGCCGAAACAAAAATCGATAAAAATTAAAAAATATGGGATTGCTTAACAAAAAAGATACAACTTAAGGTATCTGACCAGATTGGTGATGACCAATCACAGGTAGCCATGTCATTATATATATATTTAAGAAATTTGCTTTTTAAAATTGAAGGCAGGTCGTTCATAATGTTTTTCCCGCTCCCCACTCCTTCTTACCACTCGCCACTCAATTAACAGGGCAGGGTGGTATATATCTATATTTACAAGTGCATTTTGCTCTTCTACAACTTCTAAATCATTAATATCACTTAAAACTAGGTCTAAGGTTCTTCCAAGCAAATTCAGAACATTGTTTTTTTAATTTAAATTATATATCTGGCAAAAGAATAACAATTGTTTACATGTTTCATTTCCTTGCAATAAATCATATTCTACTCCCGTAATAAGTAAATTAAAATCTCCAATCACTATAATGTGCTCATGTTTTAATTTAAATTCAACAAGTTTATCAAAAAAAGACTTTAAGCGCTTATATGAGTATTTGGTGCAAAAATATGCAAGATTATTTGGTGCAAGAGCTAATATTATGTAATAATTATTTGAAAATGTCAATTTGGCAGAAATATTATCCTCATCAGTTTCTAAATTTATAAGCCTCTGTATTTTCATTGAGTTAAGAACAGCCAACAAAACTCCCCCACCCCTACGCCTATTAGTTCGCACCTCATCTCTGTCACGCCTCAAAACACTGTAATTATCGCTAAAAAGTTCAAGACTATTTATTGAGCCATTCAACCATGTTTCTGTTGAAGCAGTCATAGGGTAACTATTTAATAATACTTCCAACCGAAACTTGTACCTTAACATTTTGATAATAGATATGCATTAAATGATTGGTCAATTTAGGTATAAGTATTAATAAAAATATTAAGAGCTAGTATTAATAAATAATGGAAATGAAATATTAACAATATACTATAAAAATAAATAACAACTAACACTAAAATAAAAAACAGCTTAACAAACATTAATGTATAACAGTATAAAGAGAAATATATAACAAATAAGTATATGAGATATAGATCGATATAAATAAAACTATACTGTACTTGCAAGTTTATTTTAGAAGTTCCAGGTCAGCCTTGCTTGCGATGTGGACGGCTCTTGTTCCCTCTTCTCGTCGAACGAAGATCTTCCCTGCACGTATCTGTAGCCCTTGTTTTGCTTCGTCAGCCGAGTAGGCCATCCATAAGGCTCTGGTCTCTCTGGTCAGCGATAGGTTGATATGGACTTTATTTTTACTGTTGTAGCCAAGTTCTGCCGCAGAAAAGCCATTCTTCACCCTGATCCTTGCTCGCTCCATGTCGATGCGTCGGCAGAATTTTAGGATGATTCCTCTTGGAGAGCCGGGGTCGTTCGGGTTCTGTGATAGACGGTGTACGGCGTCAATCATCCGCTCTTCAAGATTGAAATTTTTGACGACATCTACGATGTTTTCTTGTTTCACATGTGGCAGTCCACGAATCTCCAAACAATTGCTGCGACTAGACTGGTCAGATGAAAATTGGGCTCTTTTAGTATCCATTAGTTGCTTTTGTAATCTTAATATTTCTTATTTAAGTTGTTAAATATTCAGTTCACATTGGGATAATGTTCCCTTGTATTCCCTAAGTTCACTTACACAACTTACAATTTGTTCATTACAAAATTCAAGTGACTTATTGACATCACTCTTAAACTCTTTAATGTCATGTTTTATTTCAGCTATACTCTCCCTGTATTCCCTGTTGTAATTCTTCACGTCTGCGATATCAACAATAAGCAAATCAAGTTTTTGATCAATAGATATTTCAAAAGCTGAATAGAGTTTTATATCATCTCTCAAAATGTTGTCTCCACTGAAATATCCTTTTTATCACCCGGTATCATACATAACATTTGTTCATTGATTAAATGATAGTCTTCATTTCTTGGTGCTAATATAGATCTATCAGTAATGTTAGTTGCTTCAAGGATGTTCGGAAGATTTCCATAAATGTCTTCTATTATTGACCCAGAACTTAACAACTGCTGAGTTATTTCAAATAAATCTGGACCCAAGTCTTGTTCAAAGCTTGAATCACCGTTAACAATGGATTTAAGAAACTCGGAAAATTTAACTTCACTCGGCAAAGCTCTCATATTTCTGGTTCAATAAGTTGCCAGTGATTATATGCCTTTACACAGTATTCAATAATTGTTGCTGATCCAACAATGCTTTGTAGACAAACGTTTTTCCACATCCTGTATGAGCTGTCAAAAAAAAAAAAAAAAAAAAAAACGTTTCTTTTAGGAACCTCACTATGAACTGCGTCTAAAATTGTATCTATTACAAAACGTTGTTCATCAATTGCATGGTGTA
The DNA here is from genome assembly GCA_035578905.1 of Stictocephala bisonia. Taxonomy (NCBI): domain Eukaryota; kingdom Metazoa; phylum Arthropoda; class Insecta; order Hemiptera; family Membracidae; genus Stictocephala; species Stictocephala bisonia. The sequence goes on from JAQJVL010001030.1 coordinate 22,035, forward strand.
CATTTCTTCAATTAAACCACCTAGTTCCACTAAATCGAACTTGTAGCTGTTGATAGTATCACGGTTTGGAATAGGTAGACAAGGTCTTTGCACGAAGTATCGTGAGTTCTTAGTATTTCCTCAATTTCAAGTAAACCTTTATTATAGGACATTTTATCATTGTATAGATGACTAAAATTCTCACGCATTATTTTTGAATTCACCCCAAAATTGTGCAGCATTGATTGGAACATTAAGGCCGCAAATAAATCCAAAAAGTTGTCTTAGTCGGTAAGGTGTCTGTGTTTCCTTTGCTTCATCAGTATACTCATGCCATTCATTTTCATTAGATGCACTACCCCTGGCATAAGCAGCTTCTACAAGTTCTACGTTGTTATATGTTATTATACATCCTCAAAACACGTTGGCCGGCGGACATGTAGCAACAAATGTACTATACAGTACGTTGTTATATGTTATAGTACATCCTCAAAACACGTTGGCCGGCGGACATGTAGCAAGAAATGTACTATACAGTAGGTTGTTATATGTTACTAAATCCTCAGAACACGTTGGCCCGCTGACTTGTAGCAAGAAATGTACTATATATTATGTTCTTATATGTTACTACATCCTCAGAACACGTTGGTCCACTGATATGTAGCAACAAATGTACTATACAGTAGGTTGTTATATGTTACTACATCCTCAGAACACGTTGGCCCACGGACATGTAGCAAGAAATGTACTATATAGTATGTTGTTATATGTTAGTACATCCTCAGAACACGTTGGCCTGCTGATATGTAGCAACAAATGTACTATACAGTACGTTGTTATATGTTACTACATCCTCAGAACACGTTGGCCCGCTGATATGTAGCAACAAATGTACTATACAGTAGGTTGTTATATGTTACTACATCCTCAGAACACGTTGGCCCGCTGACATGTAGCAAGAAATGTACTATATAGTATGTTGTTATGTGTTAGTACATCCTCAGAACACGTTGGCCCGCTGATATGTAGCAACAAATGTACTATACAGTACGTTGTTATATGTTACTACATCCTCAGAACACGTTGGCCCGCTGATATGTAGCAACAAATGTGCTATACAGTACGTTGTTATATGTTAGTACATCCTCAGAACACGTTGGCCCACTGATATGTAGCAACAAATGTACTATACAGTACGTTGTTATATGTTACTACATCCTCAGAACACGTTGGCCCGCTGATATGTAGCAACAAATGTACTATACAGTAGGTTGTTACATGTTACTACATCCTCAGAACACGTTGGACCACGGACATGTAGCAACAAATGTACTATACAGTAGGTTGTTACATGTTACTACATCCTCAAAACACGTTGGCCCGCTGATATGTAGCAACAAATGTACTATACAGTACGTTGTTATATGTTAGTACATCCTCAGAACACGTTGGCCCGCTGATATGTAGCAACAAATGTACTATACAGTACGTTGTTATATGTTACTACATCCTCAGAACACGTTGGCCCGCTGATATGTAGCAACAAATGTGCTATACAGTACGTTGTTATATGTTAGTACATCCTCAGAACACGTTGGCCCACTGATATGTAGCAACAAATGTACTATACAGTACGTTGTTATATGTTACTACATCCTCAGAACACGTTGGCCCGCTGATATGTAGCAACAAATGTAATATATAGTACGTTGTTATATGTTAGTACATCCTCAGAACACGTTGGCCCGCTGATATGTAGCAACAAATGTGCTATACAGTACGTTGTTATATGTTAGTACATCCTCAGAACACGTTGGCCCACTGATATGTAGCAACAAATGTACTATACAGTACGTTGTTATATGTTACTACATCCTCAGAACACGTTGGCCCGCTGATATGTAGCAACAAATGTAATATATAGTACGTTGTTATATGTTAGTACATCCTCAGAACACGTTGGCCCGCTGATATGTAGCAACAAATGTACTATACAGTACGTTGTTATATGTTACTACATCCTCAGAACACGTTGGCCCACGGACATGTAGCAACAAATGTACTATACAGTACGTTGTTATATGTTACTACATCCTCAGAACACGTTGGCCCACGGACATGTAGCAAGAAATGTACTATATAGTATGTTGTTATATGTTAGTACATCCTCAAAACACGTTGGCCCGCGGACATGTAGCAACAAAAGTCGAAGATGAACCAGTTCAAAGTCTGTTGGGTTTACTCAGTAAAATCGGGTTATTACTTTTTCAGCTCCATGCTTGCGATTGTTCCAATTTTTGTGTTGTTTTCCCAAACATCGTTTTGGGGATCTTCAGTGAACAATAGTTTTCTCGTGTTCTCATTATTTTTGCAGAGATTAAAGAATGATTCTTGGGATCATCAATCTCTTTACTTTCTTCGACTTCCTTGAATATCATTGTCTGTTGGTTCGGCAAGTGAATATCCAAACATATTACTGCATGTGTTTGAAAATGCATCGCTTACTCAAATATTCGCCAAGCTGCTTCAGTTGAACCAACATAACGTCCACATAAAAATTAATTAATTTCATCTTAGTTTAATTCACATGTATTGTCATTAGAGAATTTCAATTTTGCACAGTCATAGCCTTTAAGTACATATTTGTATGCTATATGTACTTGATACTTTTAACAGTTGTGCATACCTCTACATATATATGGCAGTCAGACTTGTATAAAAGGTAAGGGTTATAGGGATCTACAAATCTATTACCTACTGTACGTCCACGAACATCAACTGTGACGCCGTTATCAGGGCGCTTGTACAAAGGGTAACTGTTTACGTTATCTACAGTTTTGTCACTAAAGGTTTGAGAAACTGTTCAGAACATTTTCATTCTAACATACAAACTTAATTTAAGCTCAAGGAACCACATGGACCATGGATCATATGATTTTTAACCAACTCAGGTTGTTCATTTGATCAGGAATTTCTGCAGAAAGAAATGTATATCTTTAAAAGGCAAATACCACTGATTCACTCACTCATAGCTGTATCAGTGTAGGCTGTATAACTAAGCCTACGAGGCCGAAACGTTCTTATGCTGTAGATGTGCAATAAGAAGGTATTTTGAAAATTTCTTAGTAAATCGAAGATGGCTGCCTTTTTAGTGCCAACATTTTTAAACAACAAAAACAGCGTTTTTGTAATTGGACTGTAGCGGCTAAATAAACGGTTCTACAGCAAAACTAACACCATTTTCTGTACCTGATTTGAGACGATCTACAACTTTGGCCCAATGACTTTTTGCTCTATCTCATCTCCTTCATCCTTAGGTATAGCTAGATTTTCAATTTATGCGTGTAGATCAAATTGGTTATTTTACGGCCTCTAAAAGTAGACTTACAGATTTTTCTAGGCTGTGAAACTTTGTTATTTAAGAGAACATACTGTATTTAATGGGAAAATATACAATTTAATTTGAACACATTTATAGCCAGCCAGGTCATAGGACATGGCTAGAAACACGATATTTCACTGTTTCAGAGTCAATTACCGTACTTGGCGCTCTCTAAAGTAGACTTACAGATTTTTCTAGACTATGAAACTTTGTTTTCTAGGAGAAGAAACGGTTTTCAATCGGAAAATTAACAATTTAGTTTTGAAGCATGCATAGCCAGATCATAGGACATGGCTAAACATGGCGAGAAACCCGATATGTCACTGATTCAACTACAGTAATATGTGTCCTCTAAAAGTATACTTACATATTTGTCTAGACTTTGAAACCAAGGCTCTTTTAGGTATCTATATATATAAAAGTCATTTATTACTCATTACTAGTTCTCCAAACCTATACATCCGATTGACTTGAAATTTTGTACGTAGGTTGGAGAAGGACGGGCAAAGTGGCCACTTTTTTGTTTGCTAATTTTTTACAATGTTTTATGAATCACTAAAATCACTGAACCTAACACCAACATCTACTGTTACACATTAGGTTTAAGATGATATAGTGTTTTACTGTAACTTTTACAATTTAAATTAACTTTAAACAGTTTTAAAAAAGTACAAAGTGGCCACTTTGCCCTAACAGGTCGGGCAAAGTGGCCACGCCCTGGCCACTTTACCCGAATAGGTTGAGTAAAGGAATTAAAAGCACTTTTTGAAAAATCAACTGGTCATTTTATAACTTTGTGAAAATATTGTCAATAGATTGAGTAAATATAATACAAACTGTTATCATTTAAATATTAAATGGCAAGAAATGGTAACACACTAAACCTACTTCATTTTACAATATTCACATTGGAAATCATCATCTTCTTCCTCGCACCCTGCACACTCTTGGTGGGCCCATTGCTTGCATAAAGAACACATAATCCAGCCTTCATTGTCTTTAGATCTGGAGAAAGGTTCGTTGCAATAGAAACAGAGGCAATCTTCTTCAACGTCTCCTTCTTCTGATTCTTCTTCGACATCAAAGCTAAGTCGTTTTTTTTTTTTATTTGAGTAGGCTTTTTTGTTTTTTGAGTTTGTTTCTTTAAATCTGCTCTCTTTCTCTTCTTTGACTCTTCCTCTTGTCGCTTTTTAATTTCTTCTTCTAATTCATTTTTGTAAGGACTGTCGGTGATGATTGCTGTTTTCCCTCTTTTTATATTTTCTCTTCTTTTCTTCATCATACTTTGTTTTGGCAAAGGAATAATATCTCTGGGACTTACTTTAAACACACTTTTCACCAAGCCTACTCCACTGGGTCCAGCAACTGCCAAATCTTCACTGTTAGGATCTTTTCTCTTATTAGGAGTTACTCGGTCTTCATTTTCTTCCAACGATGGGTCAACTTGATTTCTAATGGGATTTAAGTCTTCATCATGTTGGGAATCGTTTACAGGGAAGTCAGTGACCTCTGCAGCAAGAAAATCCGCATCCACAAACACCTCAGGGTTAAATGGGAAAATCCCGCACTTGCGGAACCCACTAATCGCTGTTGTAAGCAATGCTGCACGTAAAAATGCCTCTCCCATTAGTCTGCTGATTTGAAATTGTGTGATAGCTCTTCCAGGGTTATTTCTGAGAAACTTTTCACATTCTTGGATGTAATAGGCTTTGAAAGGTGCCATAAAGGATACGTCCAATGGTTGCAGCTTATGGCTACAGTGTGGAGGTAAACATATAACTGTAGTGTGATTTTCTCTAGCCTTATTGATAAAATCAAGACTCTTTGTGTGGGTCGCATGACCATCCAAAATTAAAACAACTGGGGCTTCTTTTGAAGGCTTGACGTGTTCTAAAAAGTGGTCAAACCATTTCAAGAAAATATCTGTTTGCATCCAGCCACTGGGAGGACATGCAAATTTTGATCCTGGGGGAGCACCGTCTACAAGCTCAGCCTTCATGTTCTTTCTGGGAAATATTACAAAGGGAGGAATGAAAGTTCCCCCAGCCGACATGCAAACTTCAAAAGTCGAAAGTAAGCCTCGTTCTGCCGAAGTTATGGCTCCGACTTGCCTCCTTCCCTTCAAAGCGAAAACTTTTGAGTGTCTACTCTGAACTGTCAGTAGACCTGTTTCGTCACAGTTGTAAATTCTATGAGCTGGATACTCTTGATTATCAAGAACAGATTTTAAAACATCAAAAAACTTTGTGACATTGACTTTTGCCTTGAGCTCTGGATAGAGAAGTAGCTTCGGGGCTTCTCAAATTGATATGTGGATGCCTTTTTTTGAAGCCTGCCAACCAATCTTTGCCTGCCATCTTCTTCTCCTCATTAAAATTATGAGCAATATTATTTTTGGTCGCGAGACTATAGGCCATGTAGCGTAAATCACTTTGCGTAACACCGTAGAACCGTTGCTCCATGTCAATTATGTGTTGACAAAGTTCCAGCTCCTGGTCATCTGTAAACACCATCCTATATTTTCCCAGGATTTTTTTGTCATCAGTTGCATCACGATTCTTCTCGAGAACTCTTCTTTTTAGAGTGTTTCTTGGGACATTAAATTGTTTTGCTGATGTTGCAAATGGCATCTTATCTCTTTTTACTGCTAAAATAGCCTCTTTCATCGCCTCTGCACTCCAAGATTTGTTGGGTAGATTTTCTTGTGTATTTGTACGGCATCTTGATATTACCTGCAAATTACGAAATAAAATAGAACGTTTTATAGAGGCTATGAGCCATATTACTTTAAAAAATAATAATTATACGCAATGAGAAAATGTACCGGGCAAAGTGGCCACCTGGCCACTTTGCCCGCTATGTTGGGTGGCCACTTTACCCGGAACGACGCCATCATGGAAACAGTAACCAAGAGCAGAGCCGGATTTAGGAGTATGCCGCCTGTAGGCTTAATCCAATTGCCGCCCCCCCCCCACCCAATTTTAGACTCACAGTTAATATACTCATATGTTATTTATTATACACATTCGTTTTATACAACAAATGATAGATACATTTATTCAAATTAAATTGTGCTCAGGTCTAAAACTAAAAACACATAAAATAGTTCATTACTGGTTTATTTATTGACATTAAATATATATGTTATACAGGCTTACATAATACAAACATGAATAATTGTACAAAAGCAATACAGTTGAATGTTTGGCTTAAGTACATTCTATACTTTTGTATATGTTCAAAGCAACATAGTTTTCTTACGAAATTTCTTAATGGCAAACTCATTAATAATGTCCTCATATGACAGTGTTTTTGTTGTATTTGCCTCAATACACAGTAAAGAAAGGGAGGTTAACCTTTGTTCAGAAGTACTAGTTCTTAGGTAGTTCTTAACTCTTCTAAGGCAGGAAAAACTACGTTCTCCAGTACAATTTGTAGCAGGTATGCACAAACTTATCCTTAAAGCGATGTCCAAATTAGGGTACACATCTTCTAGGGAGTTAAATCTTAGAAATTTCAAAATTTCTTTTAACGATTTTCCTGGTGCTTGATCATTCCCCACAGCACAGTGCTTTTGGAAGTTTATGTCCTCTTCAGTAAAATCAGAATCCAAATCATTTGTGTAGATGTGGTTTAGATTGGTCGCCTTCTTTCTCAATGTCTCTTCCATGTCCATCTGATCAGTCTTTTTATCACACTCACACAACTGAGTTAAGAAGTAAAATCTGTCTTGAAACACATTATAGGCCATTTTTCTTTTCTTAAATTCACAAACGAAAGAGTCTATAACTGGTAAAAACGAATTTGTTCTAAGATCATCCCTGCCGGTAAAGTTTACTTCACCACTTTGGTCTTCGTCAGCCCAAACTTTTCTTTTTGGTTGTCTTTTGTTGTCTTTCTCATAAGAAGATGTAGTTTTGGCTATATCTATATCCATAGCCAATTTCTCGAAGTCATCAAAATGGTTTCTCTGTTCCATGAAATATTCTTCTAGAGAACCATACAAATTTGTCACTGATAAAACATCTACAGTTTCACTCTGTATTGCTTTGCTAACTTTATGAATTCTATGAAGTACGGTGCTCCAGAAACATACCATGAAAGCGGTTTCAAACCTTTCTAATCTTCGAAGAATTCCTTGGGATTCACATCTAGTCGTTGCTTTTTCTGTTGAGTCATTGGCTATTTCTGTCAAAGTAATGTGTACTTCTTCCCAAGACTCTCGTAAACTCTGGCATGCATCATCTCTAGCTGACCATCGAGTAGGACACACTTTTTTAATTGTCTTCTTCTGATACGATGTACTCATAACGCTTGTTAAACATTCCCATAGCTTTGTAGAGCACGTAAAAAATACATATATTTCCTGAAGCAACATGAAAAATGTGCATGCTTCTCCACAAGATTCTGCAGCAGACGATCCAACAAGGTTTAGGGAATGTGCCGCACATGGGATAAATAAAGCTAAAGGAGCTTTTTCGTTTATTTTTGCTTGCAGACCATTGTAAACACCGGCCATATTTGAAGTATTATCAAACGATTGTCCCCTGCAGTCATCAATGTTTATTTTCAGATTTTCGAGCTCATTCATCACACTCTTAAACATTTCTACTAATTTATGGCCCGCTGATGGAATGAAAGTAAGAAATATTTCACATGGCGCACCGTCACTTGTAACATATCTAACAGCAAGGACTAACTGGTCTACATGTGACAAGTCTGGGGTCGAGTCTATGATGAGAGCAAAGTATTTAGATTGTTTCAACTCTTCACAAATTACTTGCCTAACATTTTGAGCCATTAACTCAATTACCTCTTCGCAAGTCTTGGAAGAGAGATAATTTGTGTTGCCACTACCACAATTACCGTATTTTTCGATGTGAGTTGCTAAGAATGGGTCAAACTCGGATATCAGCTCTAAAGCCATCAAAAAATTGCCATTCCTATTAGAACCAATTACCTCATTGTCACCTCTTAAAGCGAGGCCTCTTGATGTGAGGGCCTTAACGGCCGCTACAACTCTTGTTAAAACATTTCTCCAATAGTGTATTTCTTTGTCTAGTTGTTGTGTAAGCATACTGTCAACACAGTTAAGAGCAATTCCTCTCGATTTTAGAGCTATTATTGCGGATTTGTGTACTGGTGAATTTTCATGGTGATTTGCCCGATCATTTTTCCAATCTTTGAAGCCATCTTTACCATCAAATTGTGACCTTTCTTTGCTGTTAAATGCTAAACAAGGTCCACAAAAAACTGATCCCTTACTTTTGGAGAAAATCATCCATTTCCTTTCATGGACTTCTCCATTTTTTAACTTTCGTTTAAAGAGAGATTTAGTCAAATATCTCTTTTGATCTTTGTACTCTCTTAAGCTGTTAGTGAAATCCAAATCTATGTTTTGGTCAAAGCCATTTTTTGCTATTAAATCTCTAGTAACATCGTTTAGGATCCACGAGGCTGGATCCTTATCTAATGTGTTAACAAATGTTTGCGAACTTACTTCTATTTCAGTAGGTTCTGGTAACACACCTGTTTTGGAACAACTTGGTCAAGTAAAAGCATAGTCGTCCCCTACTGAATCAACACAAACATTAGCACTTTCTGATTTCCCTTCCTTTTCATTATCATTCTTCTCCTCCACTGGCAAAACATTCGTTTAAAAAAACAAATCTAGTTTTTTTTGTTTGTTTCAGAACACGTTCTTGTTCTTGAAGTTTCAATTTTGATCGTTTTTGTTTTTTTTGTACTCGGCACCACTGAGTCTCTTCCTATTGTCACTCATAATGAACTGTATCTTCTTTAATTGAATAATTTAAGCCAGTAATCACAACACAATCATAACTACACAGGAGCAGGACAGGAAAAAACAAAAATATTACTGTATTTATCACCAATGACACCGACTAACAATGTTTCACCAAAACGTAAACAAGAGAGCAAGAGAGGTTAGGAAAGTTTGTAGTGACGATAGCGTACCGAGACTGACACTGACTTGGCTTACAGTGATGTCAAATCGAATCACTCACTCGGCTTACAAACTTACAGTGTTGTCAGATCGAACCACTGTGCTTGCGCCTTGCAGTGTTGTCAGACCAAATAACACGATATCAAAATTTGTGCTACAACATTATCTGTCAGGAGTAAATTCGAATTATGCTATGAAAATAAAAGAATAATAGAATAAACATATTTCCATTTCCGTAAAATAATTTCTAATGAAGTTTCTGTTTTTAAAATAGAATAGAATAGAATAGAATAGAATAATTTATTTCCTGCAAAAACATACTACATATACAGTTTCATATGTAAAAAAAATATAATGTAAAATGTATATTTTAAATTTTTTAGTAAATTGCCAAAGTGCTGCCCCTTAAAATTTGCCGCTCTAGGCTGCAGCCTTTTCAGCCTATTTAGAAATCTGGCCCTGACCAAGAGCCTAACATGAATGAATAATCACATCAATAAAACATCAGTTGAAAGCTTAAATCAAGACTAGCAGTAAGAACTATAGATCATAACTTTACTCCTAATTAATATGTAGTTAAGACCATTGGAAATAGCTACTTACCAAAAGTCAGGCATGTAGAAATAACGAAAAAATAACACAACACCGAATTTTAGGATGTTTGCTCACTCAAACGCACAGAGAACACTAAGGCCATCGTTATGAACTAGTACTGGCAGTATCCGCTAGATAGCACACGTATTCAGCAGAATAACCTAGAGTAGCCACTTTACCCGCCTTGGCCACTTTGCCCGTCTTTCCCCTTTATCTTGGCCTCTAGAGGCTCACTAAGAAAGGATTTTCCTCTCCAACATCGGGAATCAGTCCCATTGGCCTACAAAATTCCCATGGTAATTATTATGGAGCTATACTAATTTATTGTTGTATTTGATTAACAGGTGTTAAATAAAAACAAATTCAATAAAATTGTGGTAGGCTAAACTTTTAAAATTAAAAATAATAATAATACAGTAGTAAATTATACATAACATCAGCTGTTTAAAATTGAATATAAATTGGATACAGTGTTAATTGAAAGCTTTCTCTGCACATTTTGATTATATAATCAAACTCAATACTATGACCGGCGAAGCGGGCGAGTACAGCTAGTTGGTCAATATGTGACACGTTTTTAATCTTGTCATCATCACTGAACGTTAATATAATATTAGTATGTGGTGGGCCATTTTTTTTTAATATTCATTTGTTTATATTAATGCGATTACATTTCCAAAAACATGTTTGTTTTTTTTTTTTGTAAGGCATTATGAGTTTTAAGGAGTTTTTCTCGGGCTAAACTATTTAAAAATGTTGTACAACACAACATTTAATAGATATAAATTATCTGACAACATATTTACCAGGTCAAATTCTCACGTGGAAGTAAACTATTGAAGATATGTGAAATTACTTCACCAGCAATACTTACAGTAACTGGAGAGCTGTAGTCCCATGATCAGCAATGATGTGCGGAGTCGATGTGTGGATACTTAGTAAGGTGGTACATCCTCACTAATTAGTAAATACTGAAACAATTTAAAGTAGAATTATATTTAATTGATAAAGTAAATATAAAATAACAATTAATTAGATTCATTTTGAACGCGAAAATACAATAATATTAAAACGTGAGCCAATATTTACGAATGAGTATAAATTCGTTGCTATGTGTATACACAGTACAGGACTATAACTGCCATACTATCAACATCACCGCACGTGTGGATAAATACTGTGTTGTTTACGCAGTACATGACTATAACTGCCATGCTATCAACATCACCGCAAGTGTGGATAAATACTGTGTTGTTCACGCAGTACAGGACTAGAACTGCCATACTATCAACATCACCGCACGTGAGGATAAATACTGTATTGTTCAGACAGTACAGGACTAGAACTGCCATACTATCAACATCACCGAACGTGTGGATAAATACTGTGTTGTTCACGCAGTACAGGACTAGAACTGCCATACTATCAACATCACCGCACGTGTGGATAAATACTGAGTTGTTCACGCAGTACAGGACTAGAACTGCCATACTATCAACATCACCGCACGTGTGGATAAACACTGTGTTGTTCACGCAGTACAGGACTAGGACTGCCATACTATCAACATCACCGCACGTGTGGATAAATACTGTGTTGTTCACGCAGTCCAGGACTAGGACTGCCATGCTATCAACATCACCGCACGTGTGGATAAATAGTGTGTTGTTCACGCAGTACAGGACTAGAACTGCCAATCAATATCACCGCACGTGGGGAAAAATACTGTGTTGTTCACGCAGTACAGGACTAAAAATGCCATACTATCAACATCACCGCACGTGTGGATAAATACTGTGTTGTTCACGCAGTACAGGACTAGAACTGCCATACAATCAATATCACCGCACATGTGGATAAATACTGTGTTGTTCACGCAGTCCAGGACTAGAACTGCCATACTATCAACATCAGCGCACGTGTGGATAAATACTGTGTTGTTCACGCAGTACAGGACTAGAACTGCCATACTATCAACATCACCGCACGTGTGGATAAACACTGTGTTGTTCACGCAGTACCAGACAAGGACTGCCATACTATCAACATCACCGCACGTGTGGATAAATACTCTGTTGTTCACACAGTACAGGACTAGAACTGCCATACTATCAACATCACCGCACGTGTGGATAAATACTGTGTTGTTCACGCAGTGCAGGACTAGGACTGCCATACTATCAACATCACCGCACGTGTGGATAAATACTGTGTTGTTCACGCAGTCCAGGACTAGGACTGCCATGCTATCAACATCACCGCACGTGTGGATAAATAGTGTGTTGTTCACGCAGTACAGGACTAGAACTGCCATACTATCAACATCACCGCACGTGTGGATACTGTAAATACTGAGTTGTTCACGCAGTACAGGACTAGGATTGCCATACTATCAACATCACCGCACGTGTGGATAAATACTGTGTTGTTCACGCAGTACAGGACTAGAACTGCCATACTATCAACATCACCGCACGTGTGGATAAATACTGTGTTGTTCACGCAGTACAGGACTAGAACTGCCATACTATCAACATCACCGCACGTGTGGATAAACACTGTGTTGTTCACACAGTACAGGACTAGGACTGCCATACTATCAACATCACCGCACGTGTGGATAAATTCTCTGTTGTTCACACAGTACAGGACTAGAACTGCCATACTATCAATATCACCGCACGTGGGGATAAATACTGTGTTGTTCACACAGTACAGGACTAGAACTGCCATACTATCAACATCACCGCACGTGTGGATAAATACTGTGTTGTTCACACAGTACAGGACTAGGACTGCAATACTATCAACATCACCGCACGTGTGGATAAATACTGTGTTGTTCACACAATACAGGACTAGAACTGCCATACTATCAACATCACTGCACGTGTGGATAAATACTGTGTTGTTCACGCAGTACAGGACTAGAACTGACATACTATCAACATCACCGCACGTGTGGATAAATACTGTGTTGTTCAGGCAGTACAGGACTAGAACTGCCATACTATCAACATCACCGAACGTGTAGATAAATACTGTGTTGTTCACGCAGTACAGGACTAGAACTGCCATACAATCAATATCACCGCACGTGTGGATAAATACTGTGTTGTTCACGCAGTACAGGACTAGAACTGCCATACTATCAACATCACCGCACGTGTGGATAAATACTGTGTTGTTCACGCAGTACAGGACTAGAACTGCCATACTATCAACATCACCGAACGTGGGGATAAATACTGTGTTGTTCACGCAGTACAGGACTAGAACTGCCATACTATCAACATCACCGAACGTGGGGATAAATACTGTGTTGTTCACACAGTACAGGACTAGGACTGCCATACTATCAACATCACCGCACGTGTGGATAAATACTGTGTTGTTCACGCAGTACAGGACTAGAACTGCCATACTATCAACATCACCGAACGTGGGGATAAATACTGTGTTGTTCACACAGTACAGGACTAGAACTGCCATACTATCAACATCACCGCACGTGTGGATAAATACAGTGTTGTTCACGTAGTCCAGGACTAGAACTGCCATACTATCAACATCACCGCACGTGTGGATAAATACTGTGTTGTTCACGCAGTACAGGACTAGAACTGCCATACTATCAACATCACCGCACGTGTGGATAAATACTGTGTTGTTCACGCAGTACAGGACTAGAACTGCCATACTATCAACATCACCGCACGTGTGGATAAATACTGTGTTGTTCACGCAGTACAGGACTAGAACTGCCATACTATTAACATCACCGCACGTGTGGATAAATACAGTGTTGTTCACGTAGTCCAGGACTAGAACTGCCATACTATCAACATCACCGCGCGTGTGGATAAATACTGTGTTGTTCACGCAGTACAGGACTAGAACTGCCATACTATCAACATCACCGCACGTGTGGATAAATACTGTGTTGTTCACGCAGTACAGGACTAGAACTGCCATACTATTAACATCACCGAACGTGTGGATAAATACAGTGTTGTTCACGTAGTCCAGGACTAGAACTACCATACTATCAACATCACCGCGCGTGTGGATAAATACTGTGTTGTTCACGCAGTCCAGGACTTGAACTGCTATACTATCAACATCACCGCACGTGTGGATAAATACTGTGTTGTTCACGCAGTACAGGACTAGAACTGCCATACTATCAACATCACCGCACGTGTGGATAAATACTGTGTTGTTCACGCAGTACAGGACTAGAACTGCCATACTATTAACATCACCGCACGTGTGGATAAATACAGTGTTGTTCAAGTAGTCCAGGACTATAACTGCCATACTATCAACATCACCGCGCGTGTGGATAAATACTGTGTTGTTCACGCAGTCCAGGACTTGAACTGCCATACTATCAACATCACTGCACGTGTGGATAAATACTGTGTTGTTCACGCAGTACAGGACTAGAACTGACATACTATCAACATCACCGCACGTGTGGATAAATACTGTGTTGTTCACATAGTACAGGACTAGAACTGCCATACTATCAACATCACCGCGCGTGTGGATAAATACTGTGTTGTTCACGCAGTCCAGGACTTGAACTGCCATACTATCAACATCACTGCACGTGTGGATAAATACTGTGTTGTTCACGCAGTACAGGACTAGAACTGACATACTATCAACATCACCGCACGTGTGGATAAATACTGTGTTGTTCAGGCAGTACAGGACTAGAACTGCCATACTATCAACATCACCGAACGTGGGGATAAATACTGTGTTGTTCACACAGTACAGGACTAGAACTGCCATACTATCAACATCACCGCACGTGGGGATAAATACTGTGTTGTTCACACAGTACAGGACTAGGACTGCAATAATATCAACATCACCGCACGTGTGGATAAATACTGTGTTGTTCACACAATACAGGACTAGAACTGCCATACTATCAACATCACCGCACGTGTGGATAAATACTGTGTTGTTCACGCAGTACAGGACTAGAACTGCCATACTATTAACATCACCGCACGTGTGGATAAATACAGTGTTGTTCACGTAGTCCAGGACTAGAACTGCCATACTATCAACATCACCGCGCGTGTGGATAAATACTGTGTTGTTCACGCAGTCCAGGACTTGAACTGCCATACTATCAACATCACTGCGCGTGTGGATAAATACTGTGTTGTTCACGCAGTCCAGGACTAGAAATGCCATACTATCAACATCACCGCACGTGTAGATAAATACTGTGTTGTTCACGCAGTACAGGACTAGAACTGTCATACTATCAACATCACCGCACGTGTGGATAAATACTGTGTTGTTCACGCAGTACAGGACTAGAACTGCCATACTATCAACATCACCGCACGTGTGGATAAACACTGTGTTGTTCACGCTGTACAGGACTAGGACTGCCATACTATCAACATCACCGCACGTGTGGATAAATACTCTGTTGTTCACACAGTAGAGGACTAGAACTGCCATACTATCAATATCACCGCACGTGGGGATAAATACTGTGTTGTTCACACAGTACAGGACTAGAACTGCCATACTATCAACATCACCGCACGTGTGGATAAATACTGTGTTGTTCACACAGTACAGGACTAGGACTGCAATACTATCAACATCACCGCACGTGTGGATAAATACTGTGTTGTTCACACAATACAGGACTAGAACTGCCATACTATCAACATCACTGCACGTGTGGATAAATACTGTGTTGTTCACGCAGTACAGGACTAGGACTGCCATACTATCAACATCACCGCACGTGTGGATAAATACTGTGTTGTTCAGGCAGTACAGGACTAGAACTGCCATACTATCAACATCACCGAACGTGTAGATAAATACTGTGTTGTTCACGCAGTACAGGACTAGAACTGCCATACAATCAATATCACCGCACGTGTGGATAAATACTGTGTTGTTCACGCAGTACAGGACTAGAACTGCCATACTATCAACATCACCGCACGTGTGGATAAATACTGTGTTGTTCACGCAGTACAGGACTAGAACTGCCATACTATCAACATCACCGAACGTGGGGATAAATACTGTGTTGTTAACACAGTACGGGACTAGAACTGCCATACTATCAACATTACCGAACGTGGGGATAAATACTGTGTTGTTCACACAGTACAGGACTAGGACTGCAATAATATCAACATCACCGCACGTGTGGATAAATACTGTGTTGTTCACACAATACAGGACAAGAACTGCCATACTATCAACATCACCGCGCGTGTGGATAAATACTGTGTTGTTCACGCAGTCCAGGACTAGAAATGCCATACTATCAACATCACCGCGCATGTGGATAAATACTGTGTTGTTCACGCAGTCCAGGACTAGAAATGCCATACTATCAACATCACCGCACGTGTGGATAAATACTGTGTTGTTCAGGCAGTACAGGACTAGAACTGCCATACTATCAACATCACCGAACGTGTAGATAAATACTGTGTTGTTCACGCAGTACAGGACTAGAACTGCCATACAATCAATATCACCGCACGTGTGGATAAATACTGTGTTGTTCACGCAGTCCAGGACTAGAACTGCCATACTATCAACATCACCGCACGTGTGGATAAATACTGTGTTGTTCACACAGTCCAGGACTAACTGCCATACTATCAACATCACCGCGCGTGTGGATAAATACTGTGTTGTTCACACAGTCCAGGCCTAGAACTGCCATACTATCAACATTACCGCTCGTGTGGATAAATACTGTGTTGTTCACGCAGTACAGGACTAGGACTGCCATACTATCAACATCACCGCACGTGTGGATAAATACTGTGTTGTTCACACAGTCCAGGACTAGAACTGCCATACTATCAACATCACCGCACGTGTGCATAAATACTGTGTTGTTCACGCAGTCCAGGACTAGAACTGCTATACTATCAACATCGACGCACGTGTAGATAAATACTGTGTTGTTCACACAGTACAGGACTAGGACTGCCATACTATCAACATCACCGCACGTGTGGATTAATACTGTGTTGTTCACGTAGTACAGGACTATAACTGCCATACTATCAACATCAACGCACGTGTAGATAAATACTCTGTTGTTCACACAGTACAGGACTAGAACTGCCATACTATCAATATCACCGCACGTGGGGATAAATACTGTGTTGTTCACACAGTACAGGACTAAAACTGCCATACTATCAACATCACCGCACGTGTGGATAAATACTGTGTTGTTCACGCAGTACAGGACTAGAACTGCCATACAATCAATATCACCGCATGTGTGGATAAATACTGTGTTGTTCACGCAGTACAGGACTAGAACTGCCATACTATCAACATTACCGCACGTGTGGATAAATACTGTGTCGTTCACGCAGTACAGGACTAGAACTGCCATACTATGAACATCACCGCACGTGTGGATAAACACTGTGTTGTTCACGCAGTACAGGACTAGGACTGCCATACTATCAACATCAGCGCACGTGTGGATAAATACTCTGTTGTTCACACAGTACAGGACTAGAACTGCCATACTATCAACATCACCGCACGTGTGGATAAATACTGTGTTGTTCACGCAGTGCAGGACTAGGACTGCTATACTATCAACATCACCGCACGTGTGGATAAATACTGTGTTGTTCACGCAGTCCAGGACTAGGACTGCCATGCTATCAACATCACCGCACGTGTGGATAAATAGTGTGTTGTTCACGCAGTACAGGACTAGAACTGCCATACTATCAACATCACCGCACGTGTGGATAAATACTGAGTTGTTTACGCAGTACAGGACTAGGATTGCCATACTATCAACATCACCGCACGTGTGGATAAATACTGTGTTGTTCACGCAGTACAGGACTAGAACTGCCATACTATCAACATCACCGCACGTGTGGATAAATACTGTGTTGTTCACGCAGTACAGGACTAGGACTGCCATACTATCAACATCACCGCACGTGTGGATAAACACTGTGTTGTTCACGCAGTACAGGACTAGGACTGCCATACTATCAACATCACCGCACGTGTGGATAAATACTCTGTTGTTCACACAGTACAGGACTAGAACTGCCATTCTATCAACATCACCGCACGTGTGTATAAATACTGTGTTGTTCACACAGTACAGGACTAGGACTGCAATACTATCAACATCACCGCACGTGTGGATAAATACTGTGTACTTCACACAATACAGGACTAGAACTGACATACTATCAACATCACTGCACGTGTGGATAAATACTGTGTTGTTCACGCAGTACAGGACTAGAACTGACATACTATCAACATCACCGCACGTGTGGATAAATACTGTGTTGTTCAGGCAGTACAGGACTAGAACTGCCATACTATCAACATCACCGCACGTGTGGATAAATACTGTGTTGTTCACGCAGTACAGGACTAGAACTGCCATACTATCAACATCACCGCACGTGTGGATAAATACTGTGTTGTTCACGCAGTACAGGACTAGAACTGCCATACTATCAACATCACCGAACGTGGGGATAAATACTGTGTTGTTCACACTGTACAGGACTAGAACTGCCATACTATCAACATCACCGAACGTGGGGATAAATACTGTGTTGTTCACGCAGTACAGGACTAGGACTGCAATAATATCAACATCACCGCACGTGTGGATAAATACTGTGTTGTTCACACAATACAGGACTAGGACTGCAATAATATCAACATCACCGCACGTGTGGATAAATACTGTGTTGTTCACACAATACAGGACTAGAACTGCCATACTATCAACTTCACCGCACGTGTGGATAAATACTGTGTTGTTCACGCAGTACAGGACTAGAACTGCAATAATATCAACATCACCGCACGTGTGGATAAATACTGTGTTGTTCACACAGTACAGGACTAGGACTGCAATAATATCAACATCACCGCACGTGTGGATAAATACTGTGTTGTTCACACAGTACAGGACTAGGACTGCAATAATATCAACATCACCGCACGTGTGGATAAATACTGTGTTGTTCACACAATACAGGACTAGAACTGCCATACTATCAACATCACCATACGTGTGGATAAATACTGTGTTGTTCACGCAGTACAGGACTAGAACTGCCATACTATCAACATCACCGCACGTGTGGATAAATACTGTGTTGTTCACGTAGTCCAGGACTAGAACTGCCATACTATCAACATCACCGCGCATGTGGATAAATACCGTGTTGTTCACGCAGTCCAGGACTAGAACTGCCATACTATCAACATCACCGCGCGTGTGGATAAATACTGTGTTGTTCACGCAGTCCAGGACTAGAAATGCCATACTATCAACATCACCGCGCATGTGGATAAATACTGTGTTGTTCACGCAGTCCAGGACTAGAACTGCCATACTATCAACATCACCGCACGTGTGGATAAATACTGTGTTGTTCACGCAGTTCAGGACTAGAACTGCCATACTATCAACATCACCGCACGTGTGGATAAATACTGTGTTGTTCACACAGTCCAGGACTAGAACTGCCATACTATCAGCATCACCGCGCGTGTGGATAAATACTGTGTTGTTCACACAGTCCAGGACTAGAACTGCCATACTATCAAAATCACCGCACGTGTGTATAAATACTGTGTTGTTCACGCAGTACAGGACTAGGACTGCCATACTATCAACATCACCGCACGTGTGGATAAATACTGTGTTGTTCACACAGTCCAGGACTAGAACTGCCATACTATCAACATCACCGCACGTGTGCATAAATACTGTGTTGTTCACGCAGTCTAGGACTAGAACTGCCATACTATAAACATCACCGCACGTGTAGATAAATACTGTGTTGTTCACACAGTCCAGGACTAGAACTGCCATACTATCAACATCACCGCACGTGTGCATAAATACTGTGTTGTTCAAGCAGTCCAGGACTAGAAATGCCATACTATCAACATCACCGCACGTGTAGATAAATACTGTGTTGTTCACACAGTACAGGACTAGGACTGCCATACTATCAACATCACCGCACGTGTGGATAAATACTGTGTTGTTCACACAGTCCAGGACTAGAACTGCCATACTATCAACATCACCGCACGTCTGGATAAATACTGTGTTGTTCACGCAGTCCAGGACTAGAACTGCCATACTATCAACATCACCGCACTTGTGGATAAATACTCTGTTGTTCACACAATACAGGACTAGAACTGCCATACTATCAACATCACCGCACGTGTAGATAAATACTGTGTTGTTCACACAGTACAGGACTAGGACTGCCATACTATCAACATCACCGCACGTGTGGATAAATACTGTGTTGTTCACACAGTCCAGGACTAGAACTGCCATACTATCAACATCACCGCACGTCTGGATAAATACTGTGTTGTTCACACAGTACAGGACTAGAACTGCCATACTATCAACATCACCGCACGTGTTGATAAATACTGTGTTGATCACACAGTACAGGACTAGGACTGCCATACTATCAACATCACCGCACGTGTGGATAAATACTGTGTTGTTCACGCAGTACAGGACTAGGACTGCCATACTATCAACATCACCGCACGTGTGGATAAATACTGTGTTGTTCACACAGTACAGGACTAGAACTGCCATACTATCAACATCACCGCACGTGTAGATAAATACTGTGTTGTTCACGCAGTCTAGGACTATAACTGCCATACTATAAACATCACCGCACGTGTAGATAAATACTGTGTTGTTCACACAGTCCAGGACTAGAACTGCCATACTATCAACATCACCGCACGTGTGCATAAATACTGTGTTGTTCAAGCAGTCCAGGACTAGAAATGCCATACTATCAACATCACCGCACGTGTAGATAAATACTGTGTTGTTCACACAGTACAGGACTAGGACTGCCATACTATAAACATCGCCGCACGTGTGGATAAATACTGTGTTGTTCACACAGTCCAGGACTAGAACTGCCATACTATCAACATCACCGCACGTTTGGATAAATACTGTGTTGTTCACGCAGTCCAGGACTAGAACTGCCATACTATCAACATCACCGCACTTGTGGATAAATACTCTGTTGTTCACACAATACAGGACTAGAACTGCCATACTATCAACATCACCGCACGTGTAGATAAATACTGTGTTGTTCACACAGTACAGGACTAGGACTGCCATACTATCAACATCACCGCACGTGTGGATAAATACTGTGTTGTTCACACAGTCCAGGACTAGAACTGCCATACTATCAACATCACCGCACGTCTGGATAAATACTGTGTTGTTCACACAGTACAGGACTAGAACTGCCATACTATCAACATCACCGCACGTGTTGATAAATACTGTGTTGATCACACAGTACAGGACTAGGACTGCCATACTATCAACATCACCGCACGTGTGGATAAATACTGTGTTGTTCACGCAGTACAGGACTAGGACTGCCATACTATCAACATCACCGCACGTGTGGATAAATACTGTGTTGTTCACACAGTACAGGACTAGAACTGCCATACTATCAACATCACCGCACGTGTAGATAAATACTGTGTTGTTCACACAGTACAGGACTAGGACTGCCATACTATCAACATCACCGCACGTGTGGATAAATACTGTGTTGTTCACACAGTCCAGGACTAGAACTGCCATACTATCAACATCACCGCACGTCTGGATAAATACTGTGTTGTTCACACAGTACAGGACTAGAACTGCCATACTATCAACATCACCGCACGTGTGGATAAATATTGTGTTGATCACACAGTACAGGACTAGGACTGCCATACTATCAACATCACCGCACGTGTGGATAAATACTGTGTTGTTCACGCAGTACAGGACTAGGACTGCCATACTATCAACATCACCGCACGTGTGGATAAATACTGTGTTGTTCACGCAGTACAGGACTAGGACTGCCATACTATCAACATCACCGCACGTGTGGATAAATACTGTGTTGTTCACACAGTACAGGACTAGAACTGCCATACTATCAACATCACCGCACGTGTAGATAAATACTGTGTTGTTCACACAGTACAGGACTAGGACTGCCATACTATCAACATCACCGCACGTGTGGATAAATACTGTGTTGTTCACACAGTCCAGGACTAGAACTGCCATACTATCAACATCACCGCACGTCTGGATAAATACTGTGTTGTTCACACAGTACAGGACTAGAACTGCCATACTATCAACATCACCGCACGTGTGGATAAATATTGTGTTGATCACACAGTACAGGACTAGGACTGCCATACTATCAACATCACCGCACGTGTGGATAAATACTGTGTTGTTCACGCAGTACAGGACTAGGACTGCCATACTATCAACATCACCGCACGTGTGGATAAATACTGTGTTGTTCACGCAGTACAGGACTAGGACTGCCATACTATCAACATAACACTGCCATACCGCACGTGTGGATAAATACTGTGTTGTTCGTGCATGTGTGGGTGGGAGGAATTAATTAATATTTTTACTCTAAGGAATAACTATTTAAAATTAATTATTATTAATTTAAAATTATTATTATTATTATCATTAAAGTTACAGTATTATTATCAAAATTACTCAGTGATATTGCCTTAATGGTTGCTTATCCCGTAATACTAAATAAGCATTGCCCACGCTTATCTAGTCGAAATGACTAGTTTCAAAAACTAAATCTATCAATAAATTGTTAAGTAGTAGGATGTTTTACGGATTTATTAAATCGAAGTTCGCAATTGAGCAACAATTGTTTTCCATACAGTCATCATAGACGTTTAGACAAGGCCGTACCCAGGAAAACATTTGGGGGGGGGGGGAATAAATAACGTTACCAAATTTAACTATACAATATTTCTTAGATGCTTGGTGCTATTATTACATGACTTTAAGACATCAAAACTCCTGTTTGAATTCAGATTACAAAATCCTGCCTTCTGATTTTCTTTGTTGCAAACTCATACAAAATCTAGCCAGCTGACAAATGTTTGTTTATTGTTAGTGCTGCTTCATTGATATCAAGACTTTATGTCTGTTGTCTGTATTGGCAAATTTTCACGTAAGTGACAACAACACTGCTGTTTCCGGTAACCAACCAGGTCACGACCCTTTACAGAAAATTAAACCAAATGTAAATCATCTAGATCAAACATTTCCTGATCCTTACTCTCCATTTGAAAATCTTACTGTTGGTTTTAGAGGTTGTGTAAGGTTTAGAGCGTAAAATAAATATAAGCGTGACCGTTACGGTATAAAGTTATATGTTGTATGTTCCCCTAACAGGATATGTTTTGAAGATGGAAATCTACACTGGAAAATCAGTTGCTAGTTCGGTGATTGATCTCAACCAAAGGTCACTAGATAAATCTTTATTTAAGGACCATTTAGTTTATATAGACCAATTTTACTCTTCTCCAGAAAACTGCTGTCAGAACATTTGACTAAAGTGGATTTAGAGAACAAAGGACTGTGACTGGTGCCTTCGACGAAATTCCAAGTTTTCACTGTTTTAATCACGGAGAAATGAACAATTATGACTATCCATTAACCATAAAAGAAGATGAAACTTTGTGTGATGAGCCAGGCGACAACATGAAGTTGCTTGAAGACTTACAAAAACTGCTAAACAATGAAGAACCTAATGTGCAATGAATCATTTGTTGAAAAATGAATCATTTGTAGTGATGATTGTTCAGGCTGTAAAAAAACAAAGAAGAAATAAGCATCCGGAATAACGAAGGTCAAGTCACAATTTACCTTCGTTGTTTGTGAATACGAAGGTAAATTTCACAATAAGGTATGAAAGCACTTCGTAGTTACTTGCAGAACAACTTGTCAGTACTATGTCTGAAAAGAAGACTATCCAAAGTACCAGAGAGTCAAAGCTATTAAGCTTTCTTTTCTACTTTGAATCGATTGAGCGTCGTGAGCCAGCTCTTTTAGCTCGGTTCCTTAATGTTCTCGAGATTTTCAGTTTTGATCATTTAGGCAAAGACTTTGATAGTTCCGCATCCACTACGGTGAAGTTGGAGGCCGAGATCACTATCCTTGACATTCTCATGGCTGTTGATTTACTAGAGCACAATCTCTGATTGCACCATCAACGAGGAGGCGATGATATGTAATTTCAACCAGTGGTTGAAATTCGTGGCCAAGACTTCTCCAGAGTCCTGTACAGAGGAGGTAGATATTGCCACCCATTTGGAGGCAATAATGGAGACTTTCACTAAGTCTCCTTTCACAAAAAGGTATTTGTCCTCCAGAGACTTATTATAAAACAGAAGAGAGACAGTTGCACAAACTTAAAATTACCTCAGACAACAATTTTCCTAATCGCGCTTCACTAGTATGTATATTTGTAGGTTCTACACTTATATTTAGATACATATTGTAATTAATTGTTATTTCTATAGATTTCACACTCAGATATGTAAATATATATTTATGAAATAAATTATGTATACAGGATGTCCCGAAAGTAAAGTGCTATCTTCGGTAAAAGATTATATAGGTCAAAATAAAGAGAAATATTGGAATACATTTTTTCCAAAAACGCTTCATTTACCAGATATCCGCCATTTTGTTTTTTCACAAAGAAATTTCTATCTCTGAGTTGGCTCGACCGATGTTTATAGAACTCGTTATGCATGCTAAGATAATAAATACCTATTCTAGAAAAAAAATCAACTTTATCCAATTCAATTTTTCAAAATGGCGGCCATTTTAAATGTTAAACGGAAATTGCTGGCAAACAGCAATAATACAGAAAACTACTTAAAACACGTCTTTTAAGATCATTTTATTACCATTATGTCAGTATAAAAAAATTAGAATCAGATAAAAAATAACCGAGACACATTGAAATTTTTGTTGAGAGGCAACAAAAATGCTAAAAACAAATGGCTTATTTGCTGCCTCTCAACACAATGCAAATGTGTCTCAGTTATTTTTTGTCCGATTCAATATTTTTTTATAACTTACTGATAGATTTTTAATAAAATTATCTAAAAAGACATATTCTAAGTAATTTTTTGTATGTTATGCCGTTTTCCCGCAATTTCCGTTCAACAATTTAAAATGGCCGCCAATTTTAAATTCGATCAAGTTGATTTTTTTCCTTAGAATAGGTCTTTATTATCAATACGCATAGTGAGTTTCATAAATATCAGTTGAGCCAACAGAGATAAAAATTCTTTTGTGGAAAAAAACAAATTTTCGGATACCTAGTAAACTGCGTTTTTTTTAAACAATATATTTTCTCTTTATTTTGACCTATTTAACAATTTCCTGGAGTTTGGCACTTCACTTCTGGGGCACCCTGTATAGACCTATATGAGTGAAATAACTGAAAATGTTGTGATATTTGTAGAAATATCTGGATTTTTTACCATATATTGGATAAATATTAAACATTTTGGGGGGTTTGAACCCCCTAACCCCCCTCTGGTTACGGCCTTGATCATAGAATAAAAGTGCATCGTATGTTAATGAGTTTATTTCGTTAACAAAGGGACTTAATGGGCAAATGAATTTTAATAAACTGCTTTGTTTATGACATTTAAAAAGTAGTAAATATTGAAATATATTTTACAACCTTACCCTAACCATTACAATTGTATTAGTGCGATTGTTGTTCGTTGTTAATTGATTTCTCATTGCTAAAAACAACAAATATCGTTTTGTTTTGTGTGTTAAACTTTTGGCCGATTAATAACAGATTTAAAAGAATACCATCTTAAAAGCACTTTAAAATTTGTGCTAAACCTAAATAATAATTTTTCAAACAAAGACAACACATGGTCAAAATATGTTGAGTGGGTGTATTGACGCCAACTCTTCAAAGATACAAAACCGAGTTCAACAGAAATGTTGTCGAATACAAAGTTCAACCTAATAATAGGCCATGTATTGAAAATAAAGCAATGCAGTGTGTAATTATACACTACCAACAAGATATGAAAGAACAAAGAACGATATGTATGTGAACATTATGACTTGTGGTAACAGATGATTACATTTTTTGCCAGCTACGCAGCTACCGCAGTGCACTGGAGGGGCGAAAGGGGAAGGCAGAGATCAATACCCCCACCACTATGTTTCGAACAGCTGAGCAGAAGCAGAATAAAACCCAGAACAAAAGGAAGTGGTTAGTGAGAGAGAGGTAGTGTCAGTTCACAGTTGCAGCTCACGAACGCTTTCAACTTTTGTTGTAGGAGAGCGAGAATGAGGGATTAGTGAGTGACTCAGTTCGTAAACATCTAACGTTACACTGGCATCGACGCTTTTCGATAGGGTTACTGTTGGAATGAGGGCAGACTTACAGTCGTTTATTAGACACACATCTTCAGACCATTTTTCAGAATTGTGTTTGTTATTGCCATTGTTTTAGTTGGAATTAGGATTTCGTAATCTCCAATCCTATTTTTTCACCCTGCTTTATTTCGTGTTTTCGCATTTTATTTTGCGATCCGCAAGCATTTCGTATTTCGTAAAAAAATTGTGATATTTTAGATTTTAACTTTATTTTTTGGAAATGGCCCCTACAAGTTTTACGGTGTCGAGGAAGGAGGAATCCGACTGCGATGATGGGAAGATGGTGCCCTGTTTGAAGCCCAGTACCAAAAAAGGTAAGTAAAATTTCTTAAGAAGGGAACTAGTAGAAGAGTTAAGTTCAATAAATAAATAACCACTACACTATCTATGTTATGATGTTAATGAAAATTTGGGCATGTTTGTATTCTATTAACTGTCATGTGAACGGCTATTTGATAATACATAAAATATATTTATGATTTACATTATTTTATTATTATACACATTTATGGAATTGTATAATAATAAATGTTTACACATTAAGTTAATTGTAGTATATTTTACTGTAGTCGCACTAGAAGCTAACCGAACAAATTCGTAGGCTAAAAATATGATCTTGCTCAAGAGAATATTTCTGGCGTGTTTCTTCTCTTGTTTAATAACTATTACTTCTCCAATCTACGTCACTGTGTTATCGTTGATATTCTTCAGTAGGTACAGCTAGACGAACATGTAAAGCTATGTGTGCTAAATACATATCAGTTGCATAACCAACCAATCATGTCCATGGGTCAATTTATAACCCTGAACGAGTTTTTTATCTGGCATCTTAAGATAAACCTAGTCTACTCTAAATACATTTCATTTTATACAATCACAACTTCAAAAGTAGAAGCCCTTAATCCATTTAAATCTGGTTTTTGAAAACTACGCCTTACATTCGGGACACAGTTCAGTTGTTTGTCGAAGAAAGTAGGCCAGGCTGCGTGGGCTTACTTCGCACTTTCTGTTTAAAATTCATTAAGCGATGAGATAACTGCTTTCCTCAGCATCTCACGAATTATAAGCTTGTTTACGTGAGGGTGGGGGGAAGGGTGTGTTGTTTCAAAAATTTCTGGGCTGAAAAGGCTAAATTTAATAAGAGCAACAAATGAGGAGTATGCAGGCCAGATGTTTTCAAACTGATGTAGCAAGCGTTACAGTGGACCTAACTAACGATTCGTTTTTCTGGTGTTAAATTGGCGTTGCCACAAGAGATTACATTAAAAACAAGCCGCCACCTCTCTTCGTGGGTGGGACTTGTTTCGGGTGACGTTAAAAAAATTAAAACAAAAACTGGAACGCCCAACAACTAACCAGTTCGGTGCTCAGGCGTTGGTTCAAAATGAGAGCAACTGTCGTCATGGAGGTCTTAGTTATTGACCAGTTAGAGATAGGCCAGGTGAATAAAACATAAGGTGTTACTCTATTTATAACGCTAGTAAGGCTTTACCACAGGCAAAGAAATGTACAAATTACATAAGTACTGTCAATGAAATAATAACATTAAATAACAGTGGGCCTAATTATATGCTTGTTTATCGAAAGTAGGACTATATGCTATTTTAAAACCACTTAAAATTACATATTTTAAGTGGTTTTAAAAATAGCATTTTCTTAAGAATATGTATTAAAAAACGTCTCTATTTAAAATAGAGATGAAATACAAAAACGTTTTATCGACAGTTATTTCGCTTCTACAGATTATTTGTCGATCTACAAATATCCATACTTACTTGCGTATTTGTTTGTCGAAGGAAGAACAGCCAATGTATTTTTTCTCAGCATTTCCGTTTATAATTCACTTATCGTTGTAATAACTTTTCACCGGGCTTTCATGAATTAAATTAATTCGAAAGCATGTTCAATATTAAGTAATGGACTAACTAAATATATTTCATAAATAGTACAACCGTTCCTAAATAGTACAACCGTTCCTAAAACCACAGCCTTTATTTCTTTAGTACCACAATATTCATTCAAAATTTTAAAAGAGCTAATTTAGTGTGGCGTTCGACATCGATTTCTCGTGATTATAAGCATAAATGCAAAAATATGATGCTTACATTACAAATTATTGCTTTACAAAGTTTTGGCTTAGATTGGCCAACGTTTTTCGGAAGAAAAACAACTTCGTTTGACTAGTAATTGAATAATATCCTAACTTTTACAGCTATTGTGGTGTCCAATCATAATGATTAGAAGTTGAATATGATCTTTTAGTATTCTGAATGTGTAAAATTGTAAAATAATTATAAAATGTTGTAAATTTTAAAATCTGGAACCAAATGGTTTTTTTGCAATTAAACGAAGACATCCCCACATTGAAAACTTGAGTTGCGGAACTTAATTTTTTACCCAGTGACCATGTAGAACACATAATTATTTGTCTCAGAAAGACCTTAAATTAATTTGGCATCAGTAATACGCCATTTTACATTAGTCTTTGTGTCACTTGTTGCGTTATCAGCGTTGGGCGTGGCGGTCTCAGTGTCTTACTACATCAACTAACTGACCTTCGTATACAGCACAAGGCTGGCGTTCTTTACTTCCTTGGACACTTTCAAACTCCAAGGAAGTAAATATACAACACTATTTAATGAAAAACTACATGGTTTTTTATTTCAATTGCTAATCATTTGAGAGAGGGGGAAGGGAGAGTGGGACTACTACTCCATTTCGAGGGGGTATGTAGACCCGAGTTTACAAATACACTATACTAGACGAAAAATGACAATGATTTGTCATGATGATTCTTTTTTTTGTATTTTAAAGAATTTAGTTGTGCGTTGAGCCATGTCTGTCAAATAATTTTTATAACTCGTTAATAATTTTTTATTAGCGATTGTTTGCAAAAAGTAGAGTTTTTCGCAATATCTAAGATCAACTTAAAAAAATTATAAAAAATTGAATTGATGTTTGATGCAAATGAAAATTTTACCAAACCTTTGTCAAGCGTTTTGAAAAACGTTTACGTGCCGTACCCCTGGAGCTTAGAGCGGAGACGTGGCAATGTTGCGATGCTTTGAACCCGTGCGGGCGAGGCGTTTGAGGGCGTAGTTAACGGCTGACTTCACATCCTGACGCTATCAAATAAACGTCAATTAAAAATCGCCGATCAACATTTACGGTTGTAAACTATTTTATTTGGTTTGCATGAATAAAGCCGATACCAACAGTACCAAATTATACTGAGTTCCAGTTATCACAGCCGAATAAAGGTTTATCCACAAAAATTACAAGAACTTAGGCTAAAGAAAAGGTAAATAAACATTTTGAAACTTCAAGGTTACGATTGAAAATTATTGACAAAGATTCTTCAGAATTCTTTTACTCTCCGTTTTTGCGGGAAAATAGGAAAAGTAGACCATTTCAAATACCACACAAACTCCTTTTTATTTTGTAGGAATATTTACAAAGACCATACTTTGTAACGTAATTTATTTAGTTTTTATTAAAGCGTATCCTTATGTTTATAAATCAAACTCTCCAATTGTTTTTCAGCTGTAGAATATACATATGGTAAGCCTATGCCTAAGTTAAATTTTCACCGTTTTGAGAATAACAAGATTTTAACAAGAATTATGATTTTGGAAAACGTTTCAAGTAGAAATTCAATATTTTAGTAGACCCCCAATTTTATCAGTGAATAATTTGATTTTGCTGTAAAAAGTCTACTTTTCTTAACAAATATTACTATCTTTACAACATCAAAATGACATAAAACATGTTAAGAAATAAAATACAGCAGCAATACCGGTACTGACTGGAAAATTGACAATTGTTGAAAAAAATTGGCTTTTCTGCTCAACAAACATTCAGACAGGGGAGGTTGGGCGTAGCCAAATGAGGAGGCGGCAGGCGGGGGGAAGTGGGGTTCCAGGTTGAAAATACTATGAAAACTTACTATACAGGAAATGATTCAAGGAACTATATTGTACTCTGTTCGGTGGATTAAACGGCCTTCACTTAGAATAAATAAAAAAAAAAAAAAAAAAACTGGACGTAGTTCCAATTTCTCTCGGCAGTGTCGCATGACTTCTATATGTTCTTTCCCTTTAGAGCCCTCTTAAAGTAAGGCAGTCATTTAGAAAATTTTATTTCTTGAGAAACTGTTGTCGAAGCTTAGCTCAGATCACTATACTTCACTCTGATTCATTCTCGTTTGCAATATGGTATAGATGTAGGGGGGGACTTTTAAAACTTTAATTAATAAACTAAGAACAACTCAAAATTTTTATTTGAGAATAATTTAAAGAAAAGCTAATAGAGAAAGCTCTTTCCCATTATTTAGTAAATTGAAAATATTATCCATACAAAATCTGTTTGTTTTTAAAGTTTTAAAATTATTTTATCTAATAGTGGGAACACTGGAACACAACATTTGTTTTATAAAACACGTAACTGTAGTAATAGTTTGTTCCGAACTCCAAAAGTTAATAAAAATATTTGTAAACACTCATATCAGTTTTTAGGGCCACATTTCTTTAATAAACTGCCTCAATATATTTAAAAAATGTATCAATTTAAAATCGTTTGTATTTGACCTTAATAATTTGTTACTTCAAACAGAAGATGTAAGCTTCCTACGCAGCATTTTGCCATAGTTTGATTTTCTTCCTATTCTTGTATCATATAAATTTTTTGTGTAGTAGTAGGCTACATTTCCCCCAGTCATAAATATTATATTTATTATTTTACTTTCAAAGCTTTATTTAATGTTGTTGCCAACACCTTAGAGGCGGCGGATTCCACTTTGAGCTAAACTAGACGCAATCTTTTTATTTTGTTCTTCCTTTTTTTATTTTTCATTGTAAAAAATCTGATCACGAATACTTGTAAATTGTGATCAGAAAGTTTTCCTAGTTTTAAGCACTATTGTATTTATTGTTTATGGAGGAAAAAAAATTCATTATACATATACAGGGTGGGAAAACGATATGGAAACGCTTTCACTTCACTGGTAAAAGTGAAATCTTGTACATCATCATTGTTACAAAGAACAAACTTTTTGACGCCATTAGCGACATTTAATCTTTTCAGGGGGGCGGCCTAAGTGAAGTTGAACGAAATTGTTAATGTATGCCTAGGTCTAGTGTGGTATCAAATTAAAGGTCTATTTAATAGAAATTAATTGCCGCAAACCAGGCCGAACCTTCGAAAGGTCTATCCTTTAAATAGCAGCAGTCATTTGAATTTAACAGTAACTAATTTGCATAATATTATTTCTCCGCTATTTAACGATTTTAAGTAAATTATTCTGACCAAAAACTATACTCATGGAACACAATTTATAAAAAAAATTATCAAATTATCTATGGAAAAAATAAAGTTGTATGTAAGCGTAAAAAATATGGAAAATAAGAATCACGCTCAATCGATTGTCAACGAGTCGTTCCCATTGAACTATAGAAATGAATCACTGACAAAACGTAGTGATTCGCAGCAGTGCAAGAGAGCTGCAGACAACAACTTACATTGGATAAGTGCTTACTGTTTTACTGCTTTTGACCAACAAGCTTTCTGTAACTGTTGGGCGGGAATAGCTACTGCCGAAAAGCAGGTATTCTCACCCAACTATTTAGTAGCTGAGCTGCTTACTCTAATAAGCTGCTTAAGCTTATTTGGCACATTCCTAACGTAGTGTGGAACGAGCCGGCCGCTGCTGGCTTCCCCCACCACACTGTAGTGGCTCTGCCGGCAGAGTAGCATTACAATGGATCTTGCTTTTCTTTGCATTCGTTCATTTGACCGGAGTTTGATTTTTTAAACTGTAGCTATGATGTTAAGTGTTATATATTTTGTAAAATGAATAAACATTGACAGTTTTAAACAATTCATTATAAAATATAGGCCTATTATGAGATTCAATTACATATTTTCGAACAAAATAATTTTGTTTAGTTTTTGACGTTTGCCAAGGATTAATTTATTTATCAAATCAGTCTTTTCCCTTGCATAAGCAAAACATAACGTTTAAAAGAACAGAATACTTATTTGTTTTATTAAAATAATTGAATTTTTGAATGACTTACAAAAGAAAGGGTGATTTTAAACAAATCACCTTTAAAGTGCATAAAGGTTTTAAAGGTTTCTAATACATATTTCTTGGTACAGAAATGTGGGTTGTCTTTATTTTATAAAAACAAACTATACAAATACCAATTTAAAAATATTTTTAGATATATTAACAAGATTTCCACTTGAAACCATTGACGTGAAAGTTCTGTGTGATTGATCACATTCACTAGGCTACTTATGGCGTTACAGTTTGGTACATTCAACACATTTAATGTAACTTCTGTGTGACTGATCACATTCACTAGGTTACTTATGGCATTATAGTTTTGTACATTCAACACATTTAATGTAACTTCTGTGTGATTGATCACATTCACTAGGTTACTTATGGCGTTACAGTTTGGTACATTCAACACATTTAATGTAACTTCTGTGTGATTGATCACATTCACTAGGTTACTTATGGCGTTACAGTTTGGTACATTCAACACATTTAATGTAACTTCTGTGTGACTGATCACATTCACTAGGTTACTTATGGCGTTACAGTTTGGTACATTCAACACATTTAATGTAACTTCTGTGTGATTGATCACATTCACTAGGTTACTTATGGCGTTACAGTTTGGTACATTCAACACATTTAATGTAACTTCTGTGTGATTGATCACATTCACTAGGTTACTTATGGCGTTACAGTTTGGTACATTCAACACATTTAATGTAACTTCTGTGTGATTGATCACATTCACTAGGCTACTTATGGCGTTACAGTTTGGTACATTCAACACATTTAATGTAACTTCTGTGTGATTGAACACATTCACTAGGTTACTTATGGCGTTACAGTTTGGTACATTCAACACATTTAATGTAACTTCTGTGTGATTGATCACATTCACTAGGTTACTTATGGCGTTACAGTTTGGTACATTCAACACATTTAATGTAACTTCTGTGTGATTGATCACATTCACTAGGTTACTTATGGCGTTACAGTTTGGTATATTCAACACATTTAATGTAACTTCTGTGTGATTGATCACATTCACTAGGTTACTTATGGCGTTACAGTTTGGTACATTCAACACATTTAATGTAACTTCTGTGTGATTGAACACATTCACTAGGTTACTTATGGCGTTACAGTTTGGTACATTCAACACATTTAATGTAACTTCTGTGTGATTGATCACATTCACTAGGCTACTTATGGCGTTACAGTTTGGTACATTCAACACATTTAATGTAACTTCTGTGTGATTGAACACATTCACTAGGTTACTTATGGCGTTACAGTTTGGTACATTCAACACATTTAATGTAACTTCTGTGTGATTGATCACATTCACTAGGTTACTTATGGCGTTACAGTTTGGTACATTCAACACATTTAATGTAACTTCTGTGTGATTGAACACATTCACTAGGTTACTTATGGCGTTACAGTTTGGTACATTCAACACATTTAATGTAACTTCTGTGTGATTGATCACATTCACTAGGCTACTTATGGCGTTACAGTTTGGTACATTCAACACATTTAATGTAACTTCTGTGTGATTGATCACATTCACTAGGCTACTTATGGCGTTACAGTTTGGTACATTCAACACATTTAATGTAACTTCTGTGTGATTGATCACATTCACTAGGTTACTTATGGCGTTACAGTTTGGTACATTCAACACATTTAATGTAACTTCTGTGTGATTGATCACATTCACTAGGCTACTTATGGCGTTACAGTTTGGTACATTCAACACATTTAATGTAACTTCTGTGTGATTGATCACATTCACTAGGCTACTTATGGCGTTACAGTTTGGTACATTCAACACATTTAATGTAACTTCTGTGTGATTGATCACATTCACTAGGTTACTTATGGCGTTACAGTTTGGTACATTCAACACATTTAATGTAACTTCTGTGTGATTGATCACATTCACTAGGCTACTTATGGCGTTACAGTTTGGTACATTCAACACATTTAATGTAACTTCTGTGTGATTGATCACATTCACTAGGCTACTTATGGCGTTACAGTTTGGTACATTCAACACATTTAATGTAACTTCTGTGTGATTGATCACATTCACTAGGCTACTTATGGCGTTACAGTTTGGTACATTCAACACATTTAATGTAACTTCTGTGTGATTGATCACATTCACTAGGTTACTTATGGCGTTACAGTTTGGTACATTCAACACATTTAATGTAACTTCTGTGTGATTGATCACATTCACTAGGTTACTTATGGCGTTACAGTTTGGTACATTCAACACATTTAATGTAACTTCTGTGTGATTGATCACATTCACTAGGCTACTTATGGCGTTACAGTTTGGTACATTCAACACATTTAATGTAACTTCTGTGTGATTGATCACATTCACTAGGTTACTTATGGCGTTACAGTTTGGTACATTCAACACATTTAATGTAACTTCTGTGTGATTGATCACATTCACTAGGTTACTTATGGCGTTACAGTTTGGTACATTCAACACATTTAATGTAACTTCTGTGTGATTGAACACATTCACTAGGTTACTTATGGCGTTACAGTTTGGTACATTCAACACATTTAATGTAACTTCTGTGTGATTGAACACATTCACTAGGTTACTTATGGCGTTACAGTTTGGTACATTCAACACATTTAATGTAACTTCTGTGTGATTGATCACATTCACTAGGTTACTTATGGCGTTACAGTTTGGTACATTCAACACATTTAATGTAACTTCTGTGTGATTGATCACATTCACTAGGTTACTTATGGCGTTACAGTTTGGTACATTCAACACATTTAATGTAACTTCTGTGTGATTGATCACATTCACTAGGCTACTTATGGCGTTACAGTTTGGTACATTCAACACATTTAATGTAACTTCTGTGTGATTGATCACATTCACTAGGCTACTTATGGCGTTACAGTTTGGTACATTCAACACATTTAATGTAACTTCTGTGTGATTGATCACATTCACTAGGCTACTTATGGCGTTACAGTTTGGTACATTCAACACATTTAATGTAACTTCTGTGTGACTGATCACATTCACTAGCATACTTATGGCGTTACAGTTTGGTACATTCAACACATTTAATGTAACTTCTGTGTGATTGATCACATTCACTAGGCTACTTATGGCGTTACAGTTTGGTACATTCAACACATTTAATGTAACTTCTAGGTGATTGATTACATTCACTAGGCTACTTATGGCGTTACAGTTTGGTACATTCAACACATTTAATGTAACTTCTGTGTGATTGATCACATTCACTAGGTTACTTATGGCGTTACAGTTTGGTACATTCAACACATTTAATGTAACTTCTGTGTGATTGATCACATTCACTAGGTTACTTATGGCGTTACAGTTTGGTACATTCAACACATTTAATGTAACTTCTGTGTGATTGATCACATTCACTAGGTTACTTATGGCGTTACAGTTTGGTACATTCAACACATTTAATGTAACTTCTGTGTGATTGAACACATTCACTAGGTTACTTATGGCGTTACAGTTTGGTACATTCAACACATTTAATGTAACTTCTGTGTGATTGATCACATTCACTAGGTTACTTATGGCGTTACAGTTTGGTACATTCAACACATTTAATGTAACTTCTGTGTGATTGAACACATTCACTAGGTTACTTATGGCGTTACAGTTTGGTACATTCAACACATTTAATGTAACTTCTGTGTGATTGACCACATTCACTAGGCTACTTATGGCGTTACAGTTTGGTACATTCAACACATTTAATGTAACTTCTGTGTGATTGACCACATTCACTAGGCTACTTATGGCGTTACAGTTTGGTACATTCAACACATTTAATGTAACTTCTGTGTGATTGACCACATTCACTAGGTTACTTATGGCGTTACAGTTTGGTACATTCAACACATTTAATGTAACTTCTGTGTGATTGACCACATTCACTAGGTTACTTATGGCGTTACAGTTTGGTACATTCAACACATTTAATGTAACTTCTGTGTGATTGACCACATTCACTAGGCTACTTATGGCGTTACAGTTTGGTACATTCAACACATTTAATGTAACTTCTGTGTGATTGATCACATTCACTAGCCTACTTATGGCGTTACAGTTTGGTACATTCAACACATTTAATGTAACTTCTGTGTGATTGACCACATTCACTAGGCTACTTATGGCGTTACAGTTTGGTACATTCAACACATTTAATGTAACTTCTGTGTGATTGACCACATTAACTAGGTTACTTATGGCGTTACAGTTTGGTACATTCAACACATTTAATGTAACTTCTGTGTGATTGATCACATTCACTAGGTTACTTATGGCGTTACAGTTTGGTACATTCAACACATTTAATGTAACTTCTGTGTGATTGACCACATTCACTAGGTTACTTATGGCGTTACAGTTTGGTACATTCAACACATTTAATGTAACTTCTGTGTGATTGATCACATTCACTAGCCTACTTATGGCGTTACAGTTTGGTACATTCAACACATTTAATGTAACTTCTGTGTGATTGACCACATTCACTAGGCTACTTATGGCGTTACAGTTTGGTACATTCAACACATTTAATGTAACTTCTGTGTGATTGATCACATTCACTAGGCTACTTATGGCGTTACAGTTTGGTACATTCAACACATTTAATGTAACTTCTGTGTGATTGAACACATTCACTAGGTTACTTATGGCGTTACAGTTTGGTACATTCAACACATTTAATGTAACTTCTGTGTGATTGAACACATTCACTAGGCTACTTATGGCGTTACAGTTTGGTACATTCAACACATTTAATGTAACTTCTGTGTGATTGAACACATTGACTAGGTTACTTATGGCATTACAGTTTGGTACATTCAACACATTTAATGTAACTTCTGTGTGATTGAACACATTCACTAGGTTACTTATGGCGTTACAGTTTGGTACATTCAACACATTTAATGTAACTTCTGTGTGATTGAACACATTCACTAGGTTACTTATGGCGTTACAGTTTGGTACATTCAACACATTTAATGTAACTTCTGTGTGATTGAACACATTCACTAGGTTACTTATGGCGTTACAGTTTGGTACATTCAACACATTTAATGTAACTTCTGTGTGATTGATCACATTCACTAGGCTACTTATGGCGTTACAGTTTGGTACATTCAACACATTTAATGTAACTTCTGTGTGATTGATCACATTCACTAGGCTACTTATGGCGTTACAGTTTGGTACATTCAACACATTTAATGTAACTTCTGTGTGATTGATCACATTCACTAGGCTACTTATGGCGTTACAGTTTGGTACATTCAACACATTTAATGTAACTTCTGTGTGATTGAACACATTCACTAGGTTACTTATGGCGTTACAGTTTGGTACATTCAACACATTTAATGTAACTTCTGTGTGATTGACCACATTCACTAGGCTACTTATGGCGTTACAGTTTGGTACATTCAACACATTTAATGTAACTTCTGTGTGATTGATCACATTCACTAGGTTACTTATGGCGTTACAGTTTGGTACATTCAACACATTTAATGTAACTTCTGTGTGATTGACCACATTCACTAGGTTACTTATGGCGTTACAGTTTGGTACATTCAACACATTTAATGTAACTTCTGTGTGATTGACCACATTCACTAGGCTACTTATGGCGTTACAGTTTGGTACATTCAACACATTTAATGTAACTTCTGTGTGATTGACCACATTCACTAGGCTACTTATGGCGTTACAGTTTGGTACATTCAACACATTTAATGTAACTTCTGTGTGATTGATCACATTCACTAGGTTACTTATGGCGTTACAGTTTGGTACATTCAACACATTTAATGTAACTTCTGTGTGATTGAACACATTCACTAGGTTACTTATGGCGTTACAGTTTGGTACATTCAGCACATTTAATGTAACTTCTGTGTGATTGAACACATTCACTAGGCTACTTATGGCGTTACAGTTTGGTACATTCAACACATTTAATGTAACTTCTGTGTGATTGAACACATTTACTAGGTTACTTATGGCGTTACAGTTTGGTACATTCAACACATTTAATGTAACTTCTGTGTGATTGAACACATTCACTAGGTTACTTATGGCGTTACAGTTTGGTACATTCAACACATTTAATGTAACTTCTGTGTGATTGAACACATTCACTAGGTTACTTATGGCGTTACAGTTTGGTACATTCAACACATTTAATGTAACTACTGTGTGATTGAACACATTCACTAGGTTACTTATGGCGTTACAGTTTGGTACATTCAACACATTTAATGTAACTTCTGTGTGATTGATCACATTCACTAGGTTACTTATGGCGTTACAGTTTGGTACATTCAACACATTTAATGTAACTTCTGTGTGATTGATCACATTCACTAGGTTACTTATGGCGTTACAGTTTGGTACATTCAACACATTTAATGTAACTTCTGTGTGATTGATCACATTCACTAGGTTTCTTATGGCGTTACAGTTTCGTACATTCAACACATTTAATGTAACTTCTGTGTGATTGATCACATTCACTAGGCTACTTATGGCGTTACAGTTTGGTACATTCAACACATTTAATGTAACTTCTGTGTGATTGATCACATTCACTAGGCTACTTATGGCGTTACAGTTTGGTACATTCAACACATTTAATGTAACTTCTGTGTGATTGATCACATTCACTAGGTTTCTTATGGCTTTACAGTTTGGTACATTCAACACATTTAATGTAACTTCTGTGTGATTGATCACATTCACTAGGCTACTTATGGCGTTACAGTTTGGTACATTCAACACATTTAATGTAACTTCTGTGTGATTGATCACATTCACTAGGCTACTTATGGCGTTACAGTTTGGTACATTCAACACATTTAATGTAACTTCTGTGTGATTGAACACATTCACTAGGTTACTTATGGCGTTACAGTTTGGTACATTCAACACATTTAATGTAACTTCTGTGTGATTCAACACATTCACTAGATTACTTATGGCGTTACAGTTTGGTACATTCAACACATTTAATGTAACTTCTGTGTGATTGAACACATTCACTAGGTTACTTATGGCGTTACAGTTTGGTACATTCAACACATTTAATGTAACTTCTGTGTGATTGATCACATTCACTAGGTTTCTTATGGCGTTACAGTTTCGTACATTCAACACATTTAATGTAACTTCTGTGTGATTGATCACATTCACTAGGCTACTTATGGCGTTACAGTTTGGTACATTCAACACATTTAATGTAACTTCTGTGTGATTGATCACATTCACTAGGCTACTTATGGCGTTACAGTTTGGTACATTCAACACATTTAATGTAACTTCTGTGTGATTGATCACATTCACTAGGTTTCTTATGGCTTTACAGTTTGGTACATTCAACACATTTAATGTAACTTCTGTGTGATTGATCACATTCACTAGGCTACTTATGGCGTTACAGTTTGGTACATTCAACACATTTAATGTAACTTCTGTGTGATTGATCACATTCACTAGGCTACTTATGGCGTTACAGTTTGGTACATTCAACACATTTAATGTAACTTCTGTGTGATTGAACACATTCACTAGGTTACTTATGGCGTTACAGTTTGGTACATTCAACACATTTAATGTAACTTCTGTGTGATTCAACACATTCACTAGATTACTTATGGCGTTACAGTTTGGTACATTCAACACATTTAATGTAACTTCTGTGTGATTGAACACATTCACTAGGTTACTTATGGCGTTACAGTTTGGTACATTCAACACATTTAATGTAACTTCTGTGTGATTGATCACATTCACTAGGCTACTTATGGCGTTACAGTTTGGTACATTCAACACATTTAATGTAACTTCTGTGTGATTGAACACATTGACTACGGTACGTTACTTATGGCGTTACAGTTTGGTACATTCAACACATTTAATGTAACTTCTGTGTGATTGATCACATTCACTAGGCTACTTATGGCGTTACAGTTTGGTACATTCAACACATTTAATGTAACTTCTGTGTGATTGATCACATTCACTAGGTTACTTATGGCGTTACAGTTTGGTACATTCAACACATTTAATGTAACTTCTGTGTGATTGATCACATTCACTAGCCTATTTATGGCGGTACAGTTTGGTACATTCAACACATTTAATGTAACTTCTGTGTGATTGATCACATTCACTAGCCTACTTATGGCGTTACAGTTTGGTACATTCAACACATTTAATGTAACTACTCACCTTTTTTATTACAAAACAAACCCACTAATATAGTGTAGTATATTGCCTCTTTAATAATGACCGTTGTCTGATAAATGTCTTCAGTAATTATTTCAGAGACTTCATCCTCACCCTTTACAATGAATTTTGGTGATGCTCATAAAAATCGACACATTTACTTTCTTTTGAAGGCTCAATTCGGTTTCTTAACATTAATTGTCATAGATCTGTTCTGATTTACCAATTTCTGGTGTAAAAATTTAGTCAGATAGCTGAAAATCGGACCAACACTACGTGGTACGGATTCCACGTAAAAGTGTAGGTCCCATAGTTGCCTTGGCTACTGGGTTTTTAATAAATAGTGCTTTCTGAGCTAGGTCGAACTCAAATCGTAAAAATTACTACACCAGTTCACCTACACTCATTCACCCCTTATATTCACTTGAATATTACATAAGATGCTCGGCTCAGTCAATTTATAAACCACACATTAGTGTCAACAACAGCTGTGACCTTTCAGCTATTTTCAAATAACTCCTTCCTTATTATTTATACAAGATTTTTTGTATTCAAAGTCCTTATTCATTATTTATATCTTCTTGAAAACGACTTTCACGTAGAGGTTTTCGAGTATAAATGTCTGATAATCACGTATAAAGTTACTAAAGTTTACTTTCATTTTTCATTCTCTCGTTAGGTTAGTTTTATATCAAAACGATTAAAAAAATGGTAGCTTTGTATATTATATACAATAAACACACATCTTCGAAAAGCATTTTTGAGCTAGGGTATTAAAATATCAGCTAAAACTTTATTGGTTTAACATCTTTTATGAATATACCATCTCTATTTTGGTTTAACAGTGATATTTTCTTATATCCATAAACAGGTAATATAACAGGTAATTTTCATATTGTATTCGACATTTTAAAATAGTTTCTGACTCCAATACTAAATGGCCAGAGGACTGAGGTATCATTTCACGCCCAATAATTTGTTTCATTTCTGTCCGTTCCGCCTTTTCCCGTTTCCGCAGGTCTCCTATAATTTGAGTCATATTACTTGTATGCTAAATCGATCCCAAGTTAAAAGGTTGGATGTCATATTTTAGTAATAGAATGTGAGAATCGAAGGACTTTTATTTCTTCGTTCTTAAGAATATACCGCAAGTCCCTCAATATGAATTCTTAGGATTTACCAGCGGTTAATTCTGACCTTGAGAGCACCTTGAGACTACATAGCAAGTAATACAAATAGAATGGGCGTAGATCCTCCTTCGGCGAAGCCGGCTGTCACCACCAAGATGGCGCCTGCTCCACTTTCCGTTCTAGTACGGAGCGTCGATCACGTTGTCTGCGTAGTTGACTGGTGACAGGTAGATGGATGTCTAGATTTAATGATCTGTATGCTTTAATAACAGCTACTATTAATAGGTGATTTGTATCCTTCACTAGACATATAATAATTTCTTTCCTCTCCGACAAAAATTCCGTAACCTAAAAAAGTCCCATTCTAAATTTGTCTTGTCATTTTAATGTTGTAATTGGTTTGCATTTTAAAAGAAAACAGTTTGTAATAGCAAACATTGTTTTTTAGAATGCACACTGTAAATCCGTGAATTATAAACGTGCTTAGTTTCAAAATTGTATTTGGTCTAAGTGTACTTGATGCAAACAAAGCTCTTTGATTTATGTGCCTCACAAGCTGAGACATTCGGGGATTTGACCACCATCAAAATGGCGGGCGCAGCTTCAACTACTCCTATGGTACAGCATGCCGATACCTTCTCTAATTATAATACTTGCTTCGTGATTTCAACCAGCCTCGTCTGACCCAGGCTTAATGTAGCATCGTTCACTGACTATCTCTGCCTCTCTCACACTACCTTTACTCAGAGCAGAGCTCTCTCTCTCCTGGCGACTTGAACACAGGCTGACTTTTTCTAATAGATTAATTGTATTCAATTCACTTCATGTTCAACATGGACTTTAGGTGTTCTGACTAGTTTCAATGGACTGGGAACTAGTGTGTTTGGATGGAGAGCACCGAGGTTGTATGGAGCCAGCTTATGTAGGAAGTAAGCGGTATGATCGGTTATTTACAATAATATAATGTCCATATTAGGCAGACGAAGGAATTTGGACAACATTGGACTTCTCTTCGTATTCAGGCAACTGAGAATCTGCCCGTTGGTTTTAACTGCCAACGTCTATTTTTGGATTAACACAACAAAAGAGTATTTTTGTACCGAAATGAACTATATATATATTTACAGTCACGGGGAGTTCAGCGTGGATGACGTTCAAAGTGAAGTGGATCAGCTGCGGTTATATGTCTTTGCCTTGGGCCGTCGCCAGCGGTCTCATTGCGTCAGTGCGACTATCTACGGGCAGGCAGATCATCGGATTTAGGCTTGAGGTCTCTTTTACAAAAGGACAACCTCTCTTAAAATATTTTTGTGTATATATGTATAGTTTAAACAGCATTAATAAGCGTATACTCTTCATTTTAAAGTGAATATAAGTATACGCTTTAAAATGGTATTTTATTGACTTTATAAAATACATTAGTTTAAGTAACTTTTACCGTGATCTTACTAATTCCCCACTTAAGGATGGGTCAGTCCCTAAAGTCGGTTCTAATCTGTTGTTGACAAAAGAACCAGAACCGAAAACCGATGGGAAAATGTCGGTTCTGCGGTTCCGGTTATGGGGAGATAGCGTTCATATCAGAAATGTTTCAGATGTGAAAAGTTCTGATAAACAGAATTATCAAACGTCATCCGACCACGTTTGGATCTACGGTAATCCCGTCCCCATACACGTACAGTGGTATTGACCCACCCGCCCACTCACACACAAAAAGTGGTTTTGACCCACCCTCGCCCATACACATACAGTGGTTTTGACCCACCCCCCGCCCATACACATACAGTGGTTTTGACCCACCCGCCCACCCATACACGTACAAAGGCATTGATCCACCCACACACTCACAGTGGCATTGATCCACCCGCCCACCCATACACATACAGTGGTAATGACTAACCCGCCCGCCCATACACGTACAGTGGTATTGACCCACCCGCCCATCCATACACGTACAGTGGCATTGACTCACCCGCCCACCCACACACGTAAAGTGGCATTGACCCTCCCGCCCACCCACACACGTACAGTGGTAATGACCCACCCGCCCACTCATACACGTAAGTGGCATTGACCTAACCGCCCACCCACACACGTACAGTGGTATTGACCCACTCG
This sequence comes from Stictocephala bisonia, assembly GCA_035578905.1. Lineage (NCBI taxonomy): Eukaryota > Metazoa > Arthropoda > Insecta > Hemiptera > Membracidae > Stictocephala > Stictocephala bisonia. Next base: position 65,947 of record JAQJVL010001030.1, read on the forward strand.
CCCAACCATACACGTAAGTAGCATTGACCCACCTGCCCACCCATACACGTCCAGTGGTTTTTAAATACACGAACAATGGTAATGACCCACCCGCCCGCCCACACACGTACAGTGGGTTTGACCCAGACGCCCGCCCATACACGTACGGTGGTAATGACTCACCTGCCCGCCCATACACATACTGAGGTATTGACCCACCCGCACTCCCATACACGTCCAGTGGTTTTGGCCCACCCGCCTGTCCATACACGTACAGTGGTATTGACCCACCCGCCCGCCCACACACGTACAGTGGTTTTGACCCAGCCGCCCGCCCCATACACGTACAGTGGTTTTAACCCATTTGCCTGCCCATACACGTACAGTGGTATTGACCCACCCGCCCGCCCACACATGTACAGTGGTTTTGACCCGGCCGCCCGCCCGCCCATACACGTACAGTGGTTTTGACTCACCCGTCCGCCCACACACGTACGGTGGTATTTGACCCACCCATACACGTACAGTGGTAGAACACAAGTAAGTTGCGGTGGAAGTCTACCGGATGCCCTTCTGGATGTTTACATCGATGCTTTTTCCTCGCGGTCTGTCAGGATGCTTCGCTGTGATTGATCATTCAAACAGCGAACCACGTATCACGTCACTTCGCCTTGCCCGCGAGCCACACTCGAACTACCCGAAAATAGTACTGGCAGTTCAGTTGAGTTCAAGTTGTCTGCTATTTTCTACGTCATCAAAATGAAGGAAGAACATATTATTGTTGTCCAGAATGTACCTGTGCTCTGGGATAAGTACCACAGTCAACATAAAACCGATACAGTACTTGTTTATTTTGTGCACGGAAAATCGCCTATTTTACACATTACCAATCATCCACCACTTAGTCACCGTAGACATTTTGTCACTATCTTCATTCGAGTAGGGATGTGCTAAATAAGCTTATGCAGCTTAGAAGCAGCAGCTTATTAAAGTAAGCAACTCAGCTACTAAATAGTTGGGTGAGAGTACCTGCTTTTTGGCAGCAGTTTTCCTCGTCCAACAGTTACTGAAAACAGGTAGGCAAGTAAGCAGCTTAGTTACTAAACAGTTGAGTCTCTCGGCAGCAGCTTTACAAAAAGCAGGTTGGCCTACGCCAAGAGCAGTGAACAGTAAGCGCTTTTCTATATTTGTTGCTGTCTGCAGCTCTCTTGTACTGTTTTGTTGAGATGCACTGTCATTATGTACAATATATACTTTGAATTAAATGTTCTATTAATGGAAAGGTATACACAAATGTTACCAACCCATCTCCAAGAAATTGTATAGTCTTGTATTTGTAAATTTGCTGTAATTGTTTGATATGTATGTGTAACTATTCTATTTGATCTTATAATTTAATCAAAAGCAAGTTTAAAGTTGGCTAAGCAATTTTCAGTCTAAACGGTATACAGAAACAACGTGCCAATATGTGTGCTGTAGCTGAGCTAAACTGCTTATAATAAGCAGCTTAATTAAGCAGCTTAGTGATGACAACTGCTTTCAGCTAAGCTGCTTCTTTCAAAAAGCAGTTTGGCACATCTCTACATTCGAGTCACACAACATTGTAAACAAAACTATTGTCCACTTAGAAGATGATAAACATCACACTCCAGTGATGTTTATCATCTTCACTGTTTCAAACACTAGCTTGACTAACAATAGCAATTAATTGACTTCACTATGCGCTGTCGACATCGACCGCGAGCTAAAGTGGCATCGACCGCGACCTACTTGTTGTGTCGTACCCTAAGATACGAGGGAGGTTCATTGCACCATATTGACGGATTGATAATAAGGAACTTATTTCGTCCATCAAAACTGTTCCACGGTACGGCTCAGCTTGTACGAGCGAGAAATTTGCTCAAATGGAAAGCAGTGGGGTGTAATGTTATTCGTGTCCACGGCAAATCTTTAAAGCTGTTTTTACTCCCTGGGTAGTTCTAAACAGCAACAAACCTGGTAGCTGGACTGTCACTAGTGATCTCCCAACTATGGTAGCTACCACAAAACCGGTGATGATACAGTAGCAACAAACCTGGTAGCTGGACTGTCACTAGTGATCTCCCAACTATGGCAGCTACCACAAAACCGGTGATGATACAGTAGCAACAGACCTGGTAGGTGGACTGTCACTAGTGATCTCCCAACTATGGCAGCTACCACAACACCGGTGATGATACAGTAGCAACAGACCTGGTAGGTGGACAATCACTAGTGATCTCCCAACAACTTGCACTACTTTGCAGTACTTTCTAAGCCAAGACATTGAGATTATTTTAATTATCGCGCCCTAATTATAATGAAGGCAATAGTGAAATCTCTTATGAAACATTTAACTGTTATAAAAAAATAGCCACTATGAAAAATAATTTGTTTATTTTACACAAAAAGGAATATCTAACTAAAAAATTAAATAAATGAAAATACATCCAATAGGGATCCGTTCGTGTAAGATACAGATCTATAAAATAAGGCTAAAAAAGTGAACAAATATTAGTTGAAAATCACTTATATTATAATATAGCTAAGAAATATTAATTAAGACCATACTAATATAAAAATTAAAAATTACTAGGGAGGAAAAGTGAAAAAATGTCCAACATTGACATGTATAATAAGTTTGAAACAATTATTTTTAGTTGACTAGCCAACAGCCAGACGACCTGACGACATGTCGGGACTTCATCGCTTTCAAAAGGTCCAGTCAATATGTTCTTTTGTAATTACTCATTTTGTAATTGCATGTGATGATAATGTTTGAGGGTCACTGCTAATTATATCATTTAGTTTTTCTCAGTGTGGTTATTTTCCTTTCTTGGTGGCGTTCAAGGCTTTCCACTCGACTCGACTGGGAAATCACAGGTCGCTGCAGCCTTGTACAATTACCCAAGGGCGCCGGCCCTCGCAAGTTGGGCTCTTTGTCAGCGCACAGCTGAAGTCTGTGTGGCGATCCATAGTGTGTAGCGGATTTTAGAGCTAGAACAGATGTCGGTGGCTCTCATCTAACGAAAATGTCAATCTTTTCTCCGGTGTCTGCACCCTGCATTAAATCGCATATTCTGGAGGTGGTAGAACCGATTCGACCGTTTTGGCACTGCGCATGCGTACTACTGAGCACTTTCTAACAACATTACAATCACTAAATCATCCTAATTTTGTTGATATTGTTAACATTGGCACGAGTGCTATACACTATCCGTTTATCGAGCCGGCACGAGTGCTATACACTATCCGTTTATCGAGCCGGCACGAGTGCTATGCACTATCCGTTTATCGAGCCGGCACGAGTGCTATACACTATCCCTTTATCGAGCCGGCACGAGTGCTATACACTATCCGTTTATCGAGCCGGCAGGAGTGCTATACACTATCCGTTTATCGAGCCGGCACGAGTGCTATACAATATCCGTTTATCGAGCCGGCACGAGTGCTATACACTATCCGTTTATCGAGCCGGCAGGAGTGCTATACACTATTCGTTTATCGAGCTGGCACGAGTGCTATACACTATCCCTTTATCGAGCCGGCACGAGTGCTATACACTATCCGTTTATCGAGCCGGCAGGAGTGCTATACACTATCCGTTTATCGAGCCGGCACGAGTGCTATACAATATCCGTTTATCGAGCCGGCACGAGTGCTATACACTATCCGTTTATCGAGCCGGCACGAGTGCTATACACTATCCCTTTATCGAGCCGGCACGAGTGCTATACACTATCCGTTTATCGAGCCGGCACGAGTGCTATACACTATCCGTTTATCGAGCCGGCACGAGTGCTATACACTATCCGTTTATCGAGCCGGCACGAATGCTATACACTATCCGTTTATCGAGCCGGCAGGAGTGCTATACACTATTCGTTTATCGAGCTGGCACGAGTGCTATACACTATCCGTTTATCGAGCCGGCACGAGTGCTATACAATATCCGTTTATCGAGCCGGCACGAGTGCTATACACTATCCGTTTATCGAGCCGGCAGGAGTGCTATACACTATTCGTTTATCGAGCTGGCACGAGTGCTATACACTATCCCTTTATCGAGCCGGCACGAGTGCTATACACTATCCGTTTATCGAGCCGGCAGGAGTGCTATACACTATTCGTTTATCGAGCTGGCACGAGTGCTATACACTATCCCTTTATCGAGCCGGCATGAGTGCTATACACTATCCGTTTATCGAGCCGGCACGAGTGCTATACACTATCCGTTTATCGAGCCGGCACGAGTGCTATACACTATCCGTTTATCGAGCCGGCACGAGTGCTATACACTATCCGTTTATCGAGCCGGCACGAGTGCTATACACTATCCGTTTATCGAGCCGGCATGAGTGCTATACACTATCCGTTTATCGAGCCGGCACGAGTGCTATACAATATCCGTTTATCGAGCCGGCAGGAGTGCTATACACTATTCGTTTATCGAGCCGGCACGAGTGCTATACACTATCCCTTTATCGAGCCGGCACGAGTGCTATACACTATCCGTTTATCGAGCTCATATTATCGTGTCATTTTATAGTTTTATTTAATATGAGACACGTATAGTTGTTTTAACACTGGACAATAACGTAACCCCTACAAGCGTAAGTTAATAGCTCGTTTGGTAAGTGATCACCCACGCCACCTGTTATCCGCTCTTATCACAAGCTCAATTACTGGGTCCACCGGTCCACGCTACCTGCATTCCGTGTGGTGGACGGCCTTCAACTGCCAATCCTCTCCGACAGTACTGCATTTATTTTGCAAACTGAGTTTAGTAGGCAGGAAATAATTATTATTTAATCTCAATCTCCTGGGAAAAGTTAATGTCCTTTACTTTGGAAGTCTGCCGTAATATCCAAAACTGGAAAAGGTGCCGTAATATATAATCAATATAAATATCGTGAATGCTACTCGGTGAAGAATGGTGACGTAGTATGGCCTGTCTGGCAAGAAATTGCAAGGCATTTGTAAAAAGAAATTGGGAGAAAACAGGCGTTATTGCTACCAACGAAACTTATTCAGGACCGCATCCAGTAACTTTGAGGGCTCTTACGCCTACACAGAATCGGCCAGGACATAATTATCATCCGCCCAATGTCAGTGCAGCAGACCCCAGAGCGAACCAGCCACTCACTGTACGTCAACTCCTGCACAGGAGGAGAACTTGACGACACCACCTCCAGCTCCAGAGATCTAAGATGGAGACTGAAAATGCCGACCTCATAGATCAGTTGGCGATACTGAAGGAGTGTCCTAGATCACACAGTTGAGAATGACGCTTGCCTTCTTCAATTCACAAATGAAATTTTCCCTATTAATACGTCACGTAACATCACGTGCGAGAAGGAATCCGTGACAACAATCTATCGATTGTGCCACTCAGTGTGAGATGGACAAAGGGAGAGACCTAAAATCTGACATGTATGTTCTTGGAGAAGAAAATGAGCGCATAAAAAACAAACTAAGTGAATAACTTACAATAACATGTGAAATACAATTAGATAACCCATCTTAAAAATGCATATAAAACAAATTGCTAATGAACTAAATGTATTAAAATATGGAGGTAACAGCGTACGGCTAGACTTAAAAAGATTATACCCATACCCAAATGACAGTCTTACATGCATAACAAAAAGAATGGAAATAGATTTATATATTACAATTGTGGAAATTAGAAAAGTATCGCAATACAATTTTCTACTTAGTAAAGAAATGAAAGAATGCTTGTAGTATTTGTAACAAGCTTGACCAGATAAATGCTGTTTAGTCCATTTGAATGCTGGTAGTATGTGTAACAAGATTGACCAGATAAATGTTGTTTAGTCCATTTGAATGCTGGTAGTATTTGTAACAAGATTGACCAGATAAATGTTGTTTAGTCCATTTGAATGCTGGTAGTGTTTGTAACAAGCTTGACCAAATAAATGCTGTTAGTCCATTTGAATGCTGGTAGTATTTGTAATAAGATTGACCAGATAAATGTTGTTTAGTCCATTTGAATGCTCGTAGTATTTGTAACAAGCTTGACCCGAGAGATACCAGTCCCGTTTAGTACGCCTATCTGAATCCTGGTTGCATGATAGTAAATTTTAATAATGCATGTTTTCATCGTTTTAAATTAGTTTCCTTTGAAAACAGGAAAGACCATTTAGAGGAGGCGTCGTAATTTTCTCCAAAATGTTTCTAAGCTGTGAAGTTATGGCAAATGTAAAAATCTTGAGTTTAGAATCACAAATAGAGCTAACGGGCATATCAATCTCTCTATTAAAAATTAATATAGTTACTATCTACAGACCACCTACTGATAACTTTGACAATTTTTTAAATAGGTTTAGTAAAGTTTTTATATGTCTCGAGTCTTCTAGTTATAGTATATGAAGATTTTAATGTTCCGTTCCACAATCCGACCAAACAAGAGTGTGTGAAGGATTCCACAAGAATAACATCCACTGGCACCAGTATAGTGACTACTCTGGGATCAGATCAAATCTTATTGGTAGAAAATATTAAAATATCACTTTCAGACCACAGAGCTCAATTACTACATTTTAGTATCACACCAGGTGTGCCATTTACAAGAAATGTCCATCTAAAAACCCGTTATTTTAGTGAGGATGCTATAGGTACAATTACATGCTAAATTATCGGGTCCCACAAGGCTCTATACTTAGTCCGCTGCTCTTCTTGATCTACGTCAACGATGTTGCCTCATCCGCACAACAAGGACAAATTATCCAATATGCAGATGACACGACACTCTGCATGAACGCAAAAACAATCCAAGAGCTCGAAAAGGTGACCTCTTTGGAGCTCAACAGCGCAATCCAACATTTCAATAATCTCAACCTCAAAACCAACCCAACAAAATCAAACTTCATCAAATTTGGTTTGCGTCAAAAAGACTCAGAGATACAGTACCTACAGTCATGCTGGATGAAACTGAGATCGAAGAGGTCTACTCAGCCAAATTCCTAGGAATATACCTAGATCAAGGATTGACTTGGGATTGCCAAGTAGACCACGTTTGCTCAAAACTGTCCTCAGGAATTTATGTTTTGAGAAAACTGTCAGAGTATTGCCCAACTCAGGTACTGATGACCCAGGTACTGATGACTCAGGTACGGAGTAATTTACCCACATCTCTCCTACGGACTGGCGGTGTGGGGAGGTTGCTCCAACGTGAACCTCTCAAGAATTTTTGTTCTTCAAAAAAGAGCGGTTCGAATAATCGCAAAACTTAGGCAGAGAGAGTCGTGCAGAGCAACATTCAAAACCCTGAACTTGTTGACATTACCCTGCCTCTACATTCTTGAAACATGTCTCTTTTTTAAATCAAAATGCGAGTCCATAAGAGGTTGCGACATACACTCTTATGAGACTAGAGGCAGGGGTAACTACCGAACTGGGAAACACAGGACGGTAGCTTACGAACGATTGCCCGCACAGGCAGGTGTTCAATTTGTCAACAAGCTGCCAAATTCAATCAAATGTGCTCCTACGCTGAAGGCGTTCAAATCTCGTCTGAAGCAAGTGTTGATTGCAGAGGCATTCTACAGTTCGGACGAGTTTTTGGCACATAACTGGGAGATCTACAGTCTGTATACGGTAGGGTGGCGCACGGACCCGCCAGCTACCTGTGTCTGTCCTTTCCTCCCCCCGGCACTCGCGGCTGTTTCCATAATGAGTCACCAACTAGCCCCTCTAATAGAATTATTAACTTTTTTTACTTTCTCATAATATCTGAATTTTAATAGAATATTTGTAAAGTACTAACAAAACTAAGAAAAGTGATATAAAACACGATGTGCTTTGATTATAAATAACGAAATGGTTGAAAGTTATTTTTTAGCCGGAATACTGTATGATTTGTTAAATGTTTTATATTTCTCATAATTCCCTAATCTTGATACAATATTATTTTAAGAGTTCTTTGAAAAAAGGTAGAATAATTTAAAACTATGTTATCGCATACTATTTAATCAGCCAAAATATCATCATTAAATAGGCAACACTACATACTTTACAGTTTATTTGATTAATAAATCAACATTATTTTATATTACTCCCAGTAATCTTCTTCAAGCCAAAGTATTTAGTGTCCAGAAGTTGAGCATTTTCCATTTATCTTCCATGTTGTTTCCGTGTGACACTGAAATAAAACAAAATCGCGCTAAAACCAATATACAATATTTTAAGATTGCAGTTAATTTTTTACCATTCGTTATATTTTATTACTAGTTCTAATGACATTAAAATGTTTTAAAGCATACATTGAAATGTTACAGTACCCGCTATTCATCAATCATCGCAACCTTATTGTCATGACTAATAAAGAAGTAGTAATATCTTATTATACTCTACTTATATTAAAAAAAAACGTTTAAAGTCTCTGTAAATTTGAAGATAATTATTTTGTTTTACTGTATACTATTATCATATTTTTATACCCTTTTTGTAATCATATATATTACGTCCAATAAAATTTTCTAGGTAAATAGATTTTATTTTTTATTTTACCTGATTACTCTAGAGGTGACACTCCCAGATCGTTATTTAAATTAAATTAAAAATTAACTGCAATCTTAAAATATTGTATATTGGTTTTAGCGCGATTTTGTTTTATTTCAGTGTCACACGGAAACAACATGGAAGATAAATGGAAAATGCTCAACTTCTGGACACTAAATACTTTGGCTTGAAGAAGATTACTGGGAGTAATATAAAATAATGTTGATTTATTAATCAAATAAACTGTAAAGTATGTAGTGTTGCCTATTTAATGATGATATTTTGGCTGATTAAATAGTATGCGATAACATAGTTTTAAATTATTCTACCTTTTTTCAAAGAACTCTTAAAATAATATTGTATCAAGATTAGGGAATTATGAGAAATATAAAACATTTAACAAATCATACAGTATTCCGGCTAAAAAATAACTTTCGACCATTTCGTTATTTATAATCAAAGCACATCGTGTTTTATATCACTTTTCTTAGTTTTGTTAGTACTTTACAAATATTGTATTAAAATTCAGATATTATGAGAAAGTAAAAAAAAGTTAATAATTCTATTAGAGGGGCTAGTTGGTGACTCATTATGGAAACAGCCGCGAGTGCCGGGGGGAGGAAAGGACAGACACAGGTAGCTGGCGGGTCCGTGCGCCACCCTACCGTATACAGACTGTAGTAAAATTGCAAGAGTAGACTGGCTGAGTGGGAAACATTTTTTTTCTTTTTTTTTTGAAAGAATGGGCGTGTGAATGCATGCTTATTGTATGTATGAATGTGGATCTGGATGTAAGCGTGGATGAATAATTTTAGCTTAGTTTAAATATTTTATAGTAATGACGATTGCGATGCATTATACAAAAATGTAAAAATATGCAATAAAACATTTATTATTATTATTACGACATGATTGCAGGCAGAGCGCTGGGATGACGTGTATAATACCCCAAATACAAATGACAAATTTTAAGTTTTCTAAAGAATTTTCAGGTATTATTTTGGTATAGATTTTCTGTTTAAAGTAATGAAAATTAATGTTAGGAAGAAATCGCATCAGAAGTAGATAGCTCCGGATTTGGAACTTGTGAATGATTATATTCGCTTTCTACTTTCATTACCACAAACAATTGAACTAGAACAAACCATCTTTGAAAGGAAACGTAGGTTGTTTGTTTGGCAGTTGAGCAGTGTGGACGTTGTTACCAGGTTGTTTGTTTGGCAGTTGAGCAGTGTGGACGTTGTTTCCAGGTCGTTTGTTTGGCAGTTGAGCAGAGCGGACGTTGTTACCAGGTTGTTTGTTTGGCAGTTGAGCAGTGCGGACGTTGTTACCAGGTTGTTTGATTGGCAGTTGAGCAGTGCGGACGTTGTTACCAGGTTGTTTGTTTGGCAGTTGAGCAGTGCGGACGTTGTTACCAGGTTGTTTGTTTGGCAGTTGAGCAGTGCGGACGTTGTTACCAGGTTGTTTGTTTGGCAGTTGAGCAGTGTGGACGTTGTTACCAGGTTGTTTGTTTGGCAGTTGAGCAGTGCGGACGTTGTTACCAGGTTGTTTGTTTGGCAGTTGAGCAGTGTGGACGTTGTTACCAGGTTGTTTGTTTGGCAGTTGAGCAGTGCGGACGTTGTTACCAGGTTGTTTGTTTAGCAGTTAAACAGTGCGGACGTTGTTACCAGGTTGTTTGTTTGGCAGTTGAGCAGTGTGGACGTTGTTACCAGGTTATTTGTTTGACAGTTAAACAGTGCGGACGTTGTTACCAGGTTGTTTATTTGGCAGTTGAGCAGTGCGGACGTTGTTACCAGGTTGTTTGTTTGGCAGTTGAGCAGTGTGGACGTTGTTACCAGGTTGTTTGTTTGGCAGTTGAGCAGTGCGGACGTTGTTAACAGGTTGTTTGTTTGGCAGTTGAGCAGTGCGGATGTTGTTACCAGGTTGTTTGTTTGGCAGTTGAGCAGTGTGGACGTTGTTACCAGGTTGTTTGTTTGGCAGTTGAGCAGTGTGGACGTTGTTACCAGGTTGTTTGTTTGGCAGTTGAGCAGTGCGGACGTTGTTACCAGGTTGTTTGTTTGGCAGTTGAGCAGTGTGGACGTTGTTACCAGGTTGTTTGTTTGGCAGTTGAGCAGTGCGGACGTTGTTACCAGGTTGTTTGTTTGGCAGTTGAGCAGTGTGGACGTTGTTACCAGGTTGTTTGTTTGGCAGTTGAGCAGTGCGGACGTTGTTACCAGGTTGTTTGTTTAGCAGTTAAACAGTGCGGACGTTGTTACCAGGTTGTTTGTTTGGCAGTTGAGCAGTGTGGACGTTGTTACCAGGTTATTTGTTTGACAGTTAAACAGTGCGGACGTTGTTACCAGGTTGTTTATTTGGCAGTTGAGCAGTGCGGACGTTGTTACCAGGTTGTTTGTTTGGCAGTTGAGCAATGCGGACGTTGTTACCAGGTTGTTTGTTTGGCAGTTGATCAGTGCGGACGTTGTTACCAGGTCGTTTGTTTGGCAGTTGAGCAGTGCGGACGTTGTTACCAGGTTGTTTGTTTGGCAGTTAAACAGTGTGGACGTTGTTACCAGGTTGTTTATTTGGCAGTTGAGCAGTGCGGACGTTGTTACCAGGTTGTTTGTTTGGCAGTTGAGCAGTGCGGACGTTGTTACCGCTTATCTTTAGTTCCAGCATGAGTGACTGTGCTTCGTGTAATGATCCGTTACCGAGTGAAAATGAATTCACAGTTTGTTCGCAATGTAAATTTAGTAATCACTACCGATATGCGGAAATTCTCGAGACCACCTGGAATAGGATGGGACCCAAAAGAAGAGAAGCCTGGACACGCAAGGAGTGTAGTGTACGTAAGTTGAGTCAAACTAGCCAGGCTAAGGAGACAAATATCAAATATCCCTAAAGATTTAGTTGAGAAGCTACATGAAGAGTTTTTGGGTAAGATTGAGGAAACCATTACTGCACAATTCAATAAACACACGAAATATTTTGAGGTACAGATGTCAGAATTTAAATCCTCAATTGATTTTCTCTCTCAGAAAATAGATGATTATGAGGCACAGTTAATAGGATCTAAGGTAATATATCTAGAGAAACCTAATGATGAACTTAAAGTAGATAACATAAATTTTAAAAAAGAGTTACAAAAATATGAATGTAAATTGGAAAGCCTGGAACAATATAACAGAAAAATAAATCTTCAGATTGAAGAAGTTCCAGAATCTAGCAATGGACAGTCACACAACACAAATTTATTACAATATAAGCACAAATACATTATAATACAAGTACAAAATAATATAATAAACATATAATATAATAAACTTTATTTCTCATAATTTACAATGAATACATATTGACAGAATTAATTTTACATGACAGTAAACATTACACATCAGCATTCAAACTTTTGTTTGGGTAATCACTGTGCAACGTTATAAACCACTAACAATAATTAATTATATGCACAGCTTAATGCTATATACACATTTTGTAATATATATTTGTTGAATTTTGTTATTGTATGTTTAAACGTGAATATAAATTATAATGAAAAATAAAGGGTTAACCTCCCAGGCTTGCCTGTTTGGAGGATTTCTTACACTATCTTGTAAAAGTAAAACAGCTATTGGCAATGAAAACGCTGAAGTAAAAAAAAAAAAATACATAAAATAAATAATCTGTATTCTAATATTGAATTCATCTATCTTCAACACACACACACACACACACACATATATATATATATATATATATATATATATATATATATATATATATATATATATAGTAAAATAATATAATAGTAGTATATTTTATATATATATATATATATATATATATATATATATATATATATATACAGTATATGTATTATTTTTCTCCCTAATTAATCACATTATAACTATTTGAGCCTAATCCAACATGCATATTTTATGTTTATAGATTTCATTGTAAATAATCGCTTAGTAAAGTATTAGTTCACAAGATTTGTGCATAAAACAATTTAAAGAATAAAATAAACAATGAAAGCATAAATGGACATACATTTAAAACAAACATTAAGACATACACAATAAACAATGAGAAAAAAACAAAAAAGACACAAGAAGTAAATATGTGAACAATTTAGTCAATACATGTTTGCACATTATTAATTGTATTGAACATAATTAAACGTGACAATCTGACAAAAGAAGCACAAGGAATACTTATACTCAGTCACTAGCATTTCAGATATCATCTCAGACATTGATTCTAAAAAGCATCTCTTCTATGTCTTCTACTGACAGAAACCATTTTTTAAGATACTTTGAAAAATAAATGATTGATTTTTGCTTTCTTATTTCATTTGGAATTACGAGAGATTAAACATTTTTGGTGCTAAATAGAAAAATGTTTTTGTAAAGTATGTATTTAACGGTTTAGGTACAAATAAATCTTCTGAATTTCTCAATCTCCTTTTATAATCATTTAATGATTTATGATTGTTGCTCCTCATATAGAATATTTTCAAAGTTTTATACATATACATATATCTTAGGGGAAGAACTTGTAAGTTCAAAAACAGCTGATATGATGGATCTGTCTTCTTTTTTTCATAATTAATCTTATATAATGTTTTTGGGTAACGATTATTGTTTTTAAATTTGAAATATATGTTCCCCCCCAACATGAAATTCCATACTCTATTCTACTATTAACAAGGGAAAAATATAAAGTTCTTAAGAGGTTACACATATTTCTCATAAAATAAAAAATTCTCAAGACATTATTTAATTTTTGTTTTAATTTGTTCACATGAACTTTCCAGTTTAATTCTTTGTCTACCCATAGCCTTAAATATTTCAACGACTCAACTCCTAATATTGGTTTGCATTCCTCTATACATTCACCATTACTACTAATACAATCTAAGCATTTGTATTCAATGTTATTAGGCAAACAAACATCCCTCTCAAGCAAAAGTTGATGTATTTAGTTTTTTCAGAACTTAGTACCATGTTATTTCTGGCAAACCACCATCTTAATGCTTGCAAGTCTAAGTTTATTTTAATTTCAACGTCATGCCATGTATCTTCAACGTAACACAAGGTTGTATCATCTGCAAATGAGGTTACCTTCTCATAAAAATTTCCCTCACAGAGGTCGTTGATATGTACTAAAAATAATTTTTCACCCAAAACTGACCCTTGGGATACTCCGTACTTTATATCTCCGAATTGGATTGGCGCACCGTTACATTTAACACATTGTTTTATGTGTTTTCTCCCTGACAAATAACTTTTAAACCACTTGTATACGGGTCCCCTAATTCCACAGTCATAAAGCTTAGTTTGAAGTATTTTGTGATCAACCATTCGAATGCTTTTGTAATATCTAAAAACATAGCGAAGACTTTTTTCCGATTATTTAGCCCATTAGCTACTCTACCCATGAAATTGAGTAAAGCCGTCTCTGTGCCGATACCCTGCCTGAACCCATATTGATTAACATGTATCCTCCAAAAACCTGATCAGTTTTTGTTTCATAATTTTCTCATATACCTTAGAAAAGGATGAGAACAATTATATCGGTCTATAATTACTGCAACACGACCTGGAGTCTTTTTTATAAATTGGGATAACGACAGCCTCTTTCAATTTTTCCGGGAACTCTCCTGTCTCAAAGCTTAAATTTATAAGATGTAGTAATACATTGCTTATTTTATTATACATTTGTTTAGGTAGTAAGGTGCTAATACCATCAAGACCAGGTGAAGTGCCTATTTTTAAAGAGTTAACTGCTACTACAAGCTCATTTAGTGTGGCAGGGGTCAAAAACATTGACTTATTAACATATTTCCGTTTAAAACAGTTTTTTAAATCACATTGGTCAAGATTGTTTGGTTTCTTGATATCGTTAATATCAAGAATTTATCAAGAATAATATCATTAATAAAATTTCGCATATAATCAACGAACCCATAGAATTTCAAACTGATATTCAAGCTATTCCCCGTATTCCAACCCAGCGTAATGAAGGACCAAAACCAATTATAGTCCAGTTCAGTAATAGGCAGAAGCGTGATACATTTCTTAAGAAAACTTAATCATGTAAAATTATGTCAAATGAATTCGTACCGGAAGCCCCCAACACTAAAATCTATGTAAATGAACATTTAACCCCTTTTAATAAGAATTTTCTTTTTCATGAAAAAAAAAATAAATAAATAAATAAATAAAAGGCATGGGTTACATGTTTGTCTGGCAGTCTCAGGGGAAAATATATGTCAAGAAAACCCCCAGTGACAGAAAAGTATGTATAACAAGTATAAATAACCTAAACAAACTCGCCGGTTGCGATATTGAAAATGTAAGTTTCGGGGGAATTGTTAAGGCTTGAAAATAAGAACTAATAATCGTTATGAAATACATGAACATTTTCTGCTATGTTCAGAAAAATAAGAAGTCTAAGGAAAAACACTGACGCGCTATTAATTTACTTGAATGGCCTACAACAACCATTTAAAATAATTGTGTTAACGGAAGTGTGGATCGAGGACAGAGTCAGGGAGGACCGTAAATACCAGTTACAGCCTCGTCCAGACAACCGAGCGGGTAGACAGACCCTGACCTTCTTGTACCCACCGCAGAAATAATCAACATCCTATTCCGAGACTTTCTTATACAATCTACCGAAATTGTAAATTTTAAAAATGATTTTGAAAACTTATTGAAACAATCAATAGATCCTACTATTATAATTGGGGACATGAATATTTGTATTTTAAAGGAAAAAGGTTCAGGGGAGGAATATCTCAGTACAATAGCTGCATATGGGTTTGAAAGCAGAATAACTGTACCTACACGTATAACTGATATATCTAGTTCATGTATAGACCACGTTCTTATACGTAACTCAACAATTTTAAAATTTAATTTAGATGTAATACAATTAGATATAACAGGCCATCTTGGTCTTTGTGTATCAATACTAAATGTTGCTGATAAATTAAATAGAGTTAAGTATTGTAAGACAATAGATTATGAAATGTTACAGAGACATTTGCTTTTTGCTGATTGGAGTCCAGTTATTAATAACATGAAGTAAATTCATTTGTTTCTTAATTAATTCTATCAAATTTATAACGATTGTTTAGTGTCATCATGTTATTTAAGAAAACTAAACATCATGTTATTTAAGGTAACTAAACATCATGTTGGTAACCTGTATAAGCAAAATTCTATCTACCATAACATTTATTTTGCTCTGTGAATAATTTGAAGTTTAATTTAGAAAAAGTTTATTTTCTTATACTTAGTTGTGATATTAGTGAAATTTGTTAGCTGAACTCTAAACTGAAGATAAAATCAAATTACTTTTGTTTTTTTAGCAACTCTAATGATAAATGCATAATTTAAGTTAACCTAAATAACACAACATTCAAATTTATTTTATATTTGTTTATTTATGAAATATTCGTACTATTTATATTAAACATAAATTCAGCTGTATCATTAATAACATTTTATTTTCAAAATTGAAAGATAAACATAAACATTTAATAAAAGCATTGAATTAAACTTAAAAATTATAACCTAACCTCACTTAGATAATCAAAATAAACACTGTTGTTTATGAAATCTTGTAATTGTCAAAATTAATCAAAATTATAATTTATTGTGAAGCCTTTTTCATACAGAAGTAATCATATAAATTATTGTTGTTGTGATTAAATTAATATGTCTCTCTTATTTGATCCCTTGGCATGTATTGTTTCCATGAAGATAGTTAATGATGACGATAAGGATATTCAGTGTAAGAGTAGTTGTGACCATAGGTTCCACTCGTTTTGTGTAAAGGTTTCTGATGCTGAATATCGTAAACTTGCCTCCAACTCGAACGTAAAATGGGCTTGTGGTAGAGTGGACTGTATAAAACCAAATCTTCACCCCTTCAACCAGCTTATGACTAAATTTGATCCACTCTTCCCAAATGGAACGTATGCTGAACAAGCTAGACTCCTTGGCTTCCTTACCTGCAGATATGGCATCAATAAAAACTGAACTATTCTCTGTCAATGATAAACTAAACAACTTTGAACCTCGTATATCTGATACTGAGAGACGAATAACCACATTAAATGATGATTTGAAGGCAGGTGGGACTGGAGCTGTGGATGTTGATTCGGTTATTGAGGAGATCTCTGATAGGAACCGCCGTTCCTGCAACCTAATCTTTTATGGAATTTCTGAGAGCAAGAATAAGACTCCCTCTTTTAAAATTGGCCATGATAATTGCCTAGTATCCAAGATGGTACAATCATTCTGCAAGTCTTGAGGTGATCACACTTTTAAGTCATTTCGCATTGGCAGGTCATCCACTACAAAGCCTAAGCCAATCAAAGTCATCTTCGATAACTCTGGTACTGTCCAAGAAATTGCTAAACACTTTTATGGTACTGCCCTTGGTGGCATAGATCCCAAACTTGAGAACGTGAGTTTCTCTCGAGATCGCACATGAAATGAGAGGAAGCATCTGTCCGACCTCAGGACCCAGCTTAAAGAGTGGCAGGATTGTGGGGAATCTGACCTGACCATAAAGTTTGTGAATGGAGTACCTAAAATTGTAAATTTGAACTCAAAAAACGATTAAGTCTCGGATCAAACAGTATTACAGTGTACTACCAGAATGTAAATGGACTCCGTACTAAATTGATGGAATTACAAAAGACAGTACCTGCATGTCTTTATGATGTATGGTGCTAACAGAGACAAACTTGTCTCCAGATATCTCTGATGCCGAACTTGGTCTCACTGGATATAGTTTATTTAGAAATGATAGATCTCCTGCTTCAAGTTCAAAGTCTAGTGGTGGAGGTGTTCTAATAGCAGCTAAATCTAATCTTCAAGTAAATAAAATAAATACCTCCATAAATGATGTTGAAACCTTATTTCTTTACATTGGAGTTCACTCAGCGCGTCTTCTGATTGGAGGCACATATATTCTGCCCCAACTATAGCCTATTCAAGTATATGAACACTTTTGTGAAGCCGTTGATGAAGTTATGTCATAGTGTTCTACCTTCAACCCGATACTTCTTGCTGGCGACTTCAATCTTCCTCAGGTTGACTGGGGAGCTTCTCCACCCATTCCGACAAATGGTTGTTCGGAAATGAGTGGAAGCCACTTACTGATATGGCTTCTACCTTCGATCTGTCAGATAAACTCCAATCGGAATGCCCGTGGGGTATTACTTGATTTGATCTTTTGTTCCGATCATTCAATACATGCCATGTCTGCTCTTGATCCCCTCTTGCCAATAGAGCCTGCTCACCCAGCAATTACTTGCGAGGTACCTACTCGGATGCTGTTGTCAGATTTTAGACTGACTGTCTATGACTTCTCACATTGCAATCAAGAGGCAATTTTCTCAAGTCTACATTACTTATTGGGACCCGTCACGTTTCATATTCCAGATGCTGTATACCACTTTAATCTCCTTGTTAGTAACATCCACAGTGCGGTAATCAATAACACTCCTCTTAAGAAAACTGGCTGCACCAGGTATCCGTGCTGGTTTTCTCCCGACCTAAGACGACTCGTGGTTGAAAAGAAGATCGTCCACAGGAAGTACAAAACATCTCTGCATCCTGATAGATAGTTAAATTCGCAATAATTATATTCTGCAGACTCATATTGAATGACTGCTGCAATATCATACAGTTTCAAGATGATTGAGAGATAAGTAAATTTGCAATAATCATGTTCTGCAGATTCATATTGATTGCCTGCTGCAATATCATACAGTTTCAAGACGATTGATAGATAAATTCGCAATAATCATATTCTGCATATTGATATTGAATGCCTACTGCAATATTGTACAGTTTTAAAACAATTGATAGATAGGTAAATTCGCAATAATACCTATCTATTGAGGTTCTACAGACTCAAACTGAATGTCTGCTGCAATATTGTACAGTTTTAAAACAATTGATAGATAGGTAAATTCGCAATAATACCTATCTATTGAGGTTCTACAGACTCAAACTGAATGTCTGCTGCAATATCATACAGTTTCAAGACGATTGATAGATAAATTCGCAATAATCATATTCTGCATATTGATATTGAATGCCTACTGCAATATTGTACAGTTTTAAAACTATTGATAGATAGGTAAATTCGCAATAATACCTATCTATTGAGGTTCTACAGACTCAAACTGAATGTCTGCTGCAATATTGTTCAGTTTCAAGACAATTAAGAGATAAGTAAATTTGGCATTAATATTGAATGCGTACTTCCATACCATGCAAATAAATATTGAATTCCTACTTCAAAATAAGTAATCATAAATGTGTATGAGTAATAATCAGTAAATTTCGCATCATTACGCTTCACAGCTCCATACTGAATTCTTGTTTGAACATGCATAATAGAAAACTTGTATTTCTCTCACACTTATCATACACTCCCAGTCACCCTATTATACTCATAATAGGGTGACACACCCATCCTCTTACCACATAAGGAGAATGGGTAGACACTGAAGAGTATTCTATTGTATTGAAGACATTTTTATGTTAATGAGGAAAAACAGCATGTTAAACAATCACAGTGGTACCACAGTACGGGTATAGTCGGTCGAATAGGACATACCACTGTACTTGAATGGAAGGGTGGGTAGGTAAGTACCACTGTACTTGTATGGGAGAGTGGGTAGGTAACTACCACTGTACTTGTATGGGAGAGTGGGTTAGTAAGTGTCATATCTTGTAGTAATTAAATAATTTATAAAGAATTAACTTAGTAACTTTATTTCAGTAACATACATCGTAATAACACAGTAATACAATGTTTGTGTTACCTAGCAACACATAATCAAAACAACTTTTAGAAAACATATGTTAATTAATATCTATCATTTCTCCCCCTTGAATTTTGAGCTCAACAGTTGGTTGACATGTCTCCGCCAAATCTCACCACTATCCAATTTTACTAAATATAAGGATGTTCCTTCTTTTCCAATGATTACACCAAATTTCCACTTAGGGTTTCCTCTGGTATAGCATCTAGCTTGAACCCTCTCTCCCTCCTTAAATACTCTTCGTAATGGTGGGCAAGAATTGACTTCATCTTTACGTCTTACTGGTATCATTAAATCAATTTGTGTTCTTATGTTTCGTCCAAACATTAAACTGTAAGCACTTGTTCCAGTTGAATTGGGAACTTTCCTCAGTTGCATAACCAGCCGTTGAATCTTCGTATCCATGTCTCCTTGTTCATCCATCATTGCAAAGAGCGATTTTTTTATGGTCTGCACAAATCTTTCTGCTTGCCCGTTTGAGTGTGGTTGAAACGGAGCACATGTTTTGTGAACTATTCCATGCATCTTTAAAAAATGTTGAAACACGTGGGAAGAAAATTGTGATCCATTATCTGAAAATAATATTGTAGGAAGACCAAAAGTTGAAAATAGGTTTTGGAGTTTCTTAATGCACCACTCTGATGTAGTGGATTTAGTTTGGGTCACATCTACCCATTTTGAAAATGAATCGACAACTATAAAGTAGTAGTTTTTTCTAAAGCAAGGTCCGGCAAAATCAATGTGGATCCTTTCCCAGGGAGTTTCAGGTTGCTTCCATGGATGAACATCTGTTTTTGGAGGATTATTTTGTTTCAAACAACATTGTTTACATGAGCCTACCAAGTTCTCAATATCCTTGTTTATGTTCTTCCAGTAGCAATAAGACCTCGCTAACGCTTTCATTTTAACCATTCCTAGGTGGCCAATGTGCAATTCTTGTAGTACCTTGTTCTGTAGACATGCAGGAATTATGACTCTGCTTCCTTTAAATATGCAATTGTCTTGTAAGCTGTATTCAAAGTCTTCTAGTCCCAAATTCTTTAAACTTGTTCCTTTTTTTAAAGCATCCATGATTTTCCGGAGAGTGTCTTCTTTTGCGGTTTCTTCAGCAATTTGTTTTGCTGTCACGGGCATTATTTGAATTTGATTAATTTGAAATATTGATGAGGTGTCCATTTGTTCATCTGACTGTTTTTCAACAGGAAACCTAGAGAGAAAATCTGCATCGGAATGTTGATCAGTGCGTCTGAATTCGACATTGTAATTAAACCCTGATAAAAAATGGGCGTAGTTGAAAATTCTAGTGGCTGCCATAGTACGTAATGTTCTGTGGGGATCAAATATTGAAACCAGTGGCTTGTGATCTGTAATTAATGTGAATTTTCTACCGTAACAATAAGAGAAGAATTTTTTTAGGCCCCAAAATATTGCTGTAGCTTCTTTATCTATTTGGCTATATCGAACTTCACTTTTACTTAGGGTCCGGGACGCAAAAGCTATGGGCTTTTCTGTACCATCTTCTAGTCGATGTGAAAGTACTGCACCGAGTCCAACTGGAGAAGCATCAGTAGCTAATACGATTTGCAAAGCCGGGTTGAAATGTATCAATGTGGTTTCACTTGTCACTTCCTGTTTCACTCTTTCAAAACTTTTCTCGCATTCTTTACTCCAGATGAAAGGTTTGCTCTTTTGTAATAGTCTATTTAGAGGATAAACTATATCCGAAAAGCTGTTAATAAACTTGCTGTAGTATGTTGCTAATCCTAAAAAAGATTTTAGCTCTGTCACGTTAGAAGGCTGCTTTGCGCTCTGTATTGCTTTTATTTCTTCTGGACTTTTGTGCAATCCGCTCTCATCTATGATGTGCCCAAGGTACTGTACACTTTTTTGAAAGAATTTGCTCTTATCTTTGTTAAGCCGTAGATTATTCTTCTGCATTATTTCTAAAACTGTTGTAAGCCTTTTTAGTGTTTCTTCAAATGTCGGTCCTTGGATCAGGATATCGTCAAAAAAACATTGTACGCCGTCCAATCCCTGTAGAATTGAGTCCATGTATTTTTGCCACAACGAAGGCGCTACTTTTACTCCAAACATAAGTCTGTTGACCTTGTACAGTCCTTTGTGTGTACTCAAAGTGTGCATTTTTGCAGATTCCTCATCCATTACCATGTGTAAATATGCATTAGATATATCTAAGGTACAGAAGTATTTACCGCCAGACATTGAGCTGAAAATGTCCTCTATTCTTGGTATAGGATGGTTTTCATCTTTATAATGTTTGTTCAAGGTCACTTTGTAGTCTGCACACAAACCTGATGTTCCCATTAGGCTTAACTACCGGTACTACTGGAGTTCCCACTCGGAATGATCTACTTTTGATATAAAGTTTAATTTCATCCAATCGCCACAACCCCCCCCCCCCCCCCGCCCACCCCAAAATCCACCCCACCCATACCGCACCCGCCCCCACCGCGCCCACACCCCACACCCAAACCACCTAGCCAAAACCACCCCACCGCCACGCCTCACCCACGCACCTAAACCAACCAACACATCACCCCCCCCACCCCAACCGCCCCCCCCCCAACCCCCCCAACCACGACCGACCACCCCCACCCCCCACCCCCTAACCCCCATCCCCCCCACACCCCTATCACCCCCAACCCCCACCCGCCCCCCCCTACCCCCCCCCCCCCCCCACCCCCCTCAACCTCCCCCCCACTCCTCCCTTCCCCCGCCCCCCCACCCCCTAACCCCCCCTCCCCACCACCCCACCCACCCCCAAAAAAACCAAACGAACCACCCCCTAACTACACCACGCAACCAAGCACCACATCCCCACCACCCCCACCCACCCCCCACCTCATCGACCACAACCCCACCCCCACCCGACCCCACCCAAACCCCCCCCCCCCCCCCCCCCCACCCCCCCTCCCACCCCCCCCCCCCCCCACCCCACCCCCCCCCCCCCCCCCCCCCCCCCCCCCCCCCCCCCCCCCCCCCCCCCCCCCCCCCCCCCCACCCCCCCCAACCCCCCCCCCCCCCCCCCCCCCCCCCCCCCCCCCCCCCCCCCCCCCCCACCCCCCCCCCCCCCCCCCCCCCCCCCCCCCCCCACTCCCCCCCCCCCCCCCCCCCCCCCCCCCCCCCCCCCCCCCCCCCCCCCCCCCCCCCCCCCCCCCCACCCCCCCCCCCCCCCCCCCCCCCCCCCCCCCCCCCCCCCACCCCCCCCCCCCCCCCCCCCCACCCCCCCCCCCCCCCCCCCACCACCCCCACACCCCCCCCCCCCCCCCCACCCCCCCCCCCCCCCCCCTCCCCCCCCCCCCCCCCCCCCCCCCCCCCCCCACCCCCCCCCCCCCCCCCCCCCCCCCCCCCCCCCCCCCACCACCCCCCGCCGCCCTCACACCCGCCCGCCCGCAACCTCCCCAGGCAAAACTACAAAAGTACACCCTCTCCCGCCCCTACCAAAACCCCACAACACCCACCCCCCCATCCACCCCCCCAACCAAAACCCCCCCACCCCCCGCCCCCCCCCACCCCCCTACCCCCCAACCCACCCCAACCGCCCAACCCCACCCCAACAACCCCCCCCCCACGCCCCTCCCCCCCCCCCCACCCCCCCCCCCCCCACCCCACCCCCCCCCCCCCACCCCCCCACCCACCCCCACCACGCCGACCCCCGCTCCCCCCCCCCGCCCCCCCCCCCCCCCTTCAACACCCCCCCACACCCCCCCCCCCCCCCAAACCCAAACCTCCCCCACCCCCCCCCGCCGCCGCTCCCCCCGACTCCCCCCCCCCAACCCCCCCCCCCCCGCCCGACCCCCCCCTCGCCAACCCCTCCCCCCCCACCCCCGCCCTCCCCCCCCCTCCTCCCCACATCCACCTACCCACCCAGTCCCTGCCGGGGGGGTGGGGTTCCCGCCTCCTCCCTCCCAAGATCACCCATCCACCCTCGCCCCCCACCGCCCGCAACCCATTCACCCCCCCCCCTCCACCCCCACGCACCCCCACCACCCCCCCCCCCCCCCAAACCCAAAACCCCCCCCCCCCCCCACTCCCCCACCCCACCGACGACCCCCCTACCAAAAACTAGCGAATCACAACACCAAAAACCACCACTCACCCCCCCCCCACATCACCCAATACTCCGCCCTCCCGCAACCCCCTGAACCCTCCTCCCCTCCACCCCAACACAAAAATTCACTCTCCCACCCACCCCCCCCCTCCCCCCCCCCCCCTACCCCCCCCCACCCCTTCCCGCCCCCCTCCGTCCCTACCCCCGAAAAACCCCCGCCCGCCCCGTCCCCCACCCCCCACCCACACACCCTCACGCCCCCCCCCTTTCGTCCACACCCCCCCTCCGCCCCCCCCCGCCCAAAAAACCCCCCCCCCCCCACAGCACTACCCCCCCCCCACCCCTCCCCACCCAACCCCAACCCCCAACCAGAAACCAACAACCATCAAAAACCCCCCCCTCCTCGTCCCCCCCCGCCCACTCCAATCCCCCGCCGTCCCTCCCCCGCCTCCCCCCCCCCACACCCCCACACCAACCCACACCCTCCCCCCCGTCCCCACTCCCAGACCAAGACACTACTCACAACCTCCCCACACAACCCACCACGAAAAACAGACCAAGACAAAAGGCCCAACCCTCAAGAACACACAATACTGCCCCCAGAGTACAACAACAATACCGAAGACAACAATACAAAACCAACAAAACAACCAACAAACATGACCGAAAGACACAAACGCACCAACAAAACAAAAGATATACAATAGCTAAAACAACAGCCCACCCCCCACCAACAACGTGCACCTACCCTCCCCCCACACCAAGACAACATCTCGGAAACCAACCAAAAACTAACTAACCCACAACCAACTTCATTTTCAATTTTGTTTTTCATAGCATAGGGTACTTGTCTAGGTTTTATGTATATTGGATGTGATCCTTCTTGAAGGATGAATTGTGCTTTGTACTCAAGGGATGGAACCAATATCATTTTCAAAAACATTTTTGAACTGTTCTAGAAGTTTATTAAGTTCCGATCCTTGTGTTTCCACAACAGTCCTGATCTCCGCCCAGTCCAGTTTTACTTCCCTCATCCACTCTCTGCCAAAGATAGGATCGACGTCTTGATTAATTACGTAAAGTTTGCCAATAAACTGTTGTCCCTGGTAATTACAGGTAACAAATGTACATCCTCTTGGTCTGATGATCTCACCTGTGTATGTTCGCAGTTCAACACCAGTCTTAAACAATCTTTTATTTGGGAGATGTAACCAGCTCTCTCTCTATGGGTTACTTTAAGTTAAATTTCTTAATAATTTGATAAAATGATTTATGCAAATTAAAATTATTTATATGATCTCAGGGTCTTTTATATGGGTAAATTGGTGAGGCTGTAAAATTACAATAAATTGAAACTTGTTTTAATAAGCTACTTTATTAACATCATTTTTTACTTTACTTTACTTTACTTTCTGATAAATTTTTATTACAATAAAATTGAAATTCAATTAATTGTCTAAAAAACTGTTTTCTAAAACATAACTTAAACTAAATTATAACTAAACTTATCTGTAGTTTAATCATTTGTAGTTCCACGTTGTCTTCAGTTCGCTTCACTATAAATAAAGTTTGATTTACATGTTACAGAACAATTATGATAATACTTCTAACATTAACTTTGAATCACTTTTCTAAATTAATTATCAATGTTTTATATTATATACGTTTATAACACTTTTATTAGTAATTTGGCTTTAAAGTCCAGAGGACATCCTATGTTACTTGTTCATTCTACCTGCTACTGGGAAAAAGTGGTCTAGTCCTAGCTGCTGGCCTCGGTTACCAGTCCGTTACAGTCAAGAGCGTGGTTCTCCCTCTCCTCTATACCGTCAGCCTATAGCGTATCTCCTTGTCCGAGGCTAATTTTCGTTAACCAATCACTTCTCTTATGGTTAGGGCCTGGTTAGAGACTACTTGGACACCCCCCTGGATTGCCATGTCGACTCTTCCGGCGACACGACAGCCCATGTCTGTTGATAACAATGAAAAGGAATGTTGTTTACTGAATTCTCAGAAGCTGCCCTAGAATAAATGTCTCTGCCCACTTCCCAAACAGGCTGGTTATTAATTTGCAAAGATTTTCGAATATTGTCTGAAAGTTCGGTCATTGTTTTAATTAAATGTATTTATTTCTTTAATAAAATAATTTATCATTTATTTAATTTAATTAATTTATTCATCAATTTGGTGGACCTGTTACAGTACCCCCCGATTTTTTGCGATGTGCGGTTAGCACGAGTCAACAAATCTAAATTTTAACATGTTCCGCTCAAATTGTCGATTGTTGTTCAGATAAGTTTTAGTTTCACAATATCAACTATCTCTAGAATGGACTAAATCTATTTATTAATATACAATATAATGCTAAATCCTATTTGACCACTTATGTAAATAACAAATCATGATCTTTTCTTATACACTAAAAATTTATGTGAATCATCAATCATTAAATCAATTATATAATCAACCAATCATGATTCCTTCTTATACACTAAAGAATCAATAAATCATTAAAAATTCATGTAAATCAATAAATCACTACATGTAGTTAACTACCTTATTAATCTTCAATTAGAGAAGAACAATTTAAAATATTTATTATTAATTGGTAATTAACATCTTCAACAATTCTTTGTCATTAATGCAAGTTATCATCAACATTAATTATCTTGTAGTCAGTTATAAAAATATTTCAATGAATTTAAGAAAGTTAAATTATTATTTAAATTATTAATCAAATGTTATATACTGGTAAAGAATATAATAGAATTATAATCAAATGCAATTGTAATTTTTCTTCATCAATGGTTGAGCATTTATAAATCATTCATACCCTTATCTTATCATCTTTGGAGTACAATTTACTTACTAATCATAACAACATTTTAAAATATATACACATAAAATTTCATTTAAATATATTTTAAAATATATTTCCATATCTCTTGACTTCACAGTAAGCCATTGTAAGTGGTATGTAAAATATTAACTTTTATCAGGAAATGTCACTTATTTTGAGAAGACTGGGAGAGGGCCACGTGGAAAGTTCGCACTGGATCGCACCCATGTCTACAACAAGTTTCCAAGGTCAAGAGCCAGAATCAAACACTGAGGATGACTGATCAACAAGCCGTTGGTCTCGGAGGATTAAGAAGAATGAAACGAATGTAAAATCAAGCCTTGAAGATGACTGATCCATAAGCCGTGGGTCTCGAAAGTGGGCTAGGGATCTGAAGCGCAGAAAGTTGGTATCGCTACGTCAGTGGACTGGATTATCACCTGACGTGCCCTGAGGATGGCAGCTCCACAACGTCATGGGTCTAGAAAGTGGGCTAGGGATCTGAAGCGCAGAAAGTTGGTATTGCTGCGTCAGTGGACTGAATTATCACCTGACGTGCTCCGAGGATGGCAGCTCCACAACGTCATGGGTCTCGAAAGTGGGCTAGGGATCTGAAGCGCAGAAAGTTGGTATTGCTGCGTCAGTGGACTGAATTATCACCTGACGTGCTCCGAGGATGGCAGCTCCACAACGTCATGGGTCTAGAAAGTGGGCTAGGGATCTGAAGCGCAGAAAGTTGGTATTGCTGCGTCAGTGGACTGAATTATCACCTGACGTGCTCCGAGGATGGCAGCTCCACAACGTCATGGGTCTAGAAAGTGGGCTAGGGATCTGAAGCGCAGAAAGTTGGTATTGCTGCGTCAGTGGACTGAATTATCACCTGACGTGCTCCGAGGATGGCAGCTCCACAACGCCGTGGGTCTTGAGGGATTAGGGGGATTGTAGCCAGGGAAGTTAGTGTGTCTTCCCTGGCCGACAAGTCCTGGCAACCCTTTGAACCACTTTTGTGCTAGTGATTGGGGTTTACTGGCAGAGAAGCCCTGGTAGCCCGTTGAATCTTTTTTGTGCTAGGCCTTCATCCACGTTTGTTGTACAAGAAGAGGGGAAAAAGCAGAATTCCTCATGTCCAGACCTTCCTCATTTACCACTAATGGTTGATTCCCATTGTTACTTCCTAGAGTGTCCTCACTATCCCTTATATATACATACATGTTGCTTGTGCATCAGTTTTCAATTATATCTATACAATTGCTGGTGTTGCTATGGCATATTTCAAGTTGACATATTTACAATTGATTATCATTATTATATTTACAAAGTTTTCCATTAATCATTACTGCTTATTCATTACCGATATTACAATAATGAATCATATTTGCAATTACATTATACTCATGTCAATTTGTGATTTCTATCACTATTTCTTGCATCAATGACAATTACAAAAATTACTATCAAAAAGTGCAATTACATTTTTACCATATCTCATCCTCCTTTTTCAATGTTATGTTCTAAATTACTACTCTATTGGTGTCTGCAACATGACTTTAGTAATGAGGCTAGCCATGCTGCAGGTCACTTTAAGCTTTGTCTTTAAACTCATCATCTTTTACAAATTTCTTTAAAATGTTTAAGAATTATATAGGTTTACAAGATTACCTACAATATACATCATTGAGTCATATCAAAATAAGTATAAACAAGTTATAATAACAAAGTATTATAAGAAATCTCTTTAAATCATCTTGGTTTCGCATAAATATCCTATCATCATTAGTGTTATTTTCATTGAGTCATATCAACATAAGTATAAACAAGTTATAATAACAAAGTATTATAATAAATCTCCTCACATCATTTGGTTTAACATACATGTCATATTATTATCAGTGTTACATTCAGTAATAACAAAGTATTACCATAATTCTCCTTGCATCATCTTGGTTTAACATACATGTCATATTATTATCAATGTTATATTCAAATCTCTTTATATATCTTACTCAATCACAAATCTCATATTATTATTAATTTTACAATCTTTCAACTACCATGTGTTTATTATTATGACATCTTTAAGTATTTTCTCCTTTAACAGTTACTCTTACAGTTTATTTTTCTTTTCTACAACTCTCATGTTATTATTAATGTTACATTCTTTTAACTACCATGTATTTATTATTATTTCATCTTTAGGTATTTTTCTTTAAATAGTTAATTTTACAATTTAGTTTTCTATATCAATGGGATTGTCCGAGAGCACTAGTTTAATTTTTTTTTTATATTTGTAGTTTGAAAAGCATGAGACATTATAGTACCTCATCACATAATTGACAAAGTCATCCATGTCCAAATCACAGTTTCCACCCCCCATCAAATCATTCTCAAATTCCCTTTGTTTATTTATTCCCCAATACTTGCTTATAAAATCCATTTCAAACTCAAAGAAGTCACTACATTCGTTTAGTCTGTTTCTGATTATTTTTAGTTTTTTATTTTCATGACACTTAAAGTCATCTATTTCACCTTCAAGGTTAGTGTTACAAAGTGCTAAAGCTTTCTCTATTTTTTCTATTTTGTCATCTAACATTGTGTGTAGATGTCCTATTTGCTCTTCTACTCTATCATTTACTCTAGGCCTACTCATTTGATTATTTAATTCATTGCCTACTTCAGTTGGTGTTACATTTACTTCTATGTTTTTGTCTAACAGGGTTTTATTTGCTTCATTTAGTCTATCCTCAACATCATTTATTTTGATAGTTTGTTCCCTATTTTGATTATTTACTTCATTACTACTATTTTCCTTTAATTCACTTTCTATATTAAAGTCTTCATTTACTCTTTCTGTTTTATTGACAAAGTTGTCTTTAATCTGACTCGTCCTATCATTAACATCTTTTATGAGCTCATTACATTTCATATTAGTTTCATTATTTAACTTTATCACGCCATCACTCACTTCTTTAATCTTAACATTTGTTCCGCCTAGCCTAACATTAATCTCATCAAGTTTAGTATTAATGTTATTATTCATTTTTACCAACAAATCTAATCTCATATTAGTTTCATCATTTAACTTTTTCATGTTATCCTTCATTTCTTTAATCTTAACATTTGTTTTGTCTAGCCTAACATTAATCTTATCAAGTTTAGTATTAATGTTATTATTCATATTTAGTAACAAATCTATTTTATTTGACAACATTCTGTCCTCAACATTATTTACTTTGACTGTCTGTTTCCTATCTTTATTATTTACTTCATCCACAACACTATTCTCCTTTACTTCACTATCTTTATCAAAGTCTATATTTACTTCTTCTATTTGTTTGTCTAGTTTATTTTCAAACTGACTGATCCTATCATTGATATCTTTTCTAAGCTCATCAATTTTCCTATTCTTTTCATCATTTATCTTTATCATATTAGTATCTATTTCTTCAAGTTTAGCATCAAATTTAGTATTCATTTCTTTAAATCTAGTTTCTACGTTAGTATTCATTTTTGACAATAAATCCATTATATTGGATAATGTATCTTCCATGTTTGAACTTGGCCTATCCATTATTTTGATTTATTTCTTTAATTATACTTAAAGAGATATCTGAGTCATCAGAGTCATTTTCAGTACCCTGTTCATTGTTTACTTTCGACATGATTGTCTTTTTGGAATTCAATCAGTTCAAATATAGCCTACAAAAATTTTCAATTTAAAAATTCACTTAATCTATTCAATAAAATAAGATTCAAAAATTCAAACAAAATTGTCTTTAAATATATTTAATTACATTTAAAATATTAAAAAAGTATTTTACAGCCCCACGTTGGGCGCCACTTTGTAACCAGCTCTCTCTCTATGGGTTACTTTAAGTTAAATTTCTTAATAATTTGATAAAATGATTTATGCAAATTAAAATTATTTATATGATCTCAGGGTCTTTTATATGGGTAAATTGGTGAGGCTGTAAAATTACAATAAATTGAAACTTGTTTTAGTAAGCTACTTTATTAACATCATTTTTTACTTTACTTTACTTTACTTTCTGATAAATTTTTATTACAATAAAATTGAAATTCAATTAATTGTCTAAAAAACTGTTTTCTAAAACATAACTTAAACTAAATTATAACTAAACTTATCTGTAGTTTAATCATTTGGAGTTCCACGTTGTCTTCAGTTCGCTTCACTATAAATAAAGTTTGATTTACATGTTACAGAACAATTATGATAATACTTCTAACATTAACTTTGAATCACTTTTCTAAATTAATTATCAATGTTTTATATTATATACGTTTATAACACTTTTATTAGTAATTTGGCTTTAAAGTCCAGAGGACATCCTATGTTACTTGTTCATTCTACCTGCTACTGGGAAAAAGTGGTCTAGTCCTAGCTGCTGGCCTCGGTTACCAGTCCGTTACAGTCAAGAGCGTGGTTCTCCCTCTCCTCTATACCGTCAGCCTATAGCGTATCTCCTTGTCCGAGGCTAATTTTCGTTAACCAATCACTTCTCTTATGGTTAGGGCCTGGTTAGAGACTACTTGGACACCCCCCTGGATTGCCATGTCGACTCTTCCGGCGACACGACAGCCCATGTCTGTTGATAACAATGAAAAGGAATGTTGTTTACTGAATTCTCAGAAGCTGCCCTAGAATAAATGTCTCTGCCCACTTCCCAAACAGGCTGGTTATTAATTTGCAAAGATTTTCGAATATTGTCTGAAAGTTCGGTCATTGTTTTAATTAAATGTATTTATTTCTTTAATAAAATAATTTATCATTTATTTAATTTAATTAATTTATTCATCAATTTGGTGGACCTGTTACAGTGAATATGTTTGAAATCTTTAAAGGAAATTGATGTCAAAGAAGCTCCTGTGTCTAGTTCAAAGCGTATATATTTGTTTTCAGCAATCACATCAATACTGAATTTGTCGTTTTTCTTAGTATCAGAAAACATATTTATCTCGTGTATATTAGTATGGTCATCAGTAATAAGGTTTACATCTGTAAAGTGCACATTTGTACTTGGTTTAATTCTATTCTTGTTTATGAATTTGTTTTTACTCATGCAAACTTGGGTAACATGGCCCTTCTTATTACATGAGCCACATATCTTGTTTACACATGGGCATATGTTCGCTCTGTGTTCTGGGTCTCCACAGCGATAGCATTTTCCTTTTAGAAAGGAAAAATCTGTTGGATGATCACTTGATCTATATGTTTGTTTTTCTTTAGGGTTTCTTGAAAATTTGTTGCTATGTTTCATTTGATATGTTTCATGTTTAGTAGTACTTGTAGATATCATTACATTATCTGTTTTAGCCAGTTCAATACAAGAAGCAGTTTCAACAATTTCTTTGAAAGGTTTAAGCTCTCTATCTTGTAATAACCTAGTCCTAATTTCAGTATCTTTTAGCCCTTTAATAAACTGTAGTCTTAATAGTTCATCACATATTGATTTCCCACATGAACAATTAAATTTACAATCTGTTGACAATTTTTGTAATTCTGTGGAGAATTCCATAACGGTTTCACCTAAATTTTGTTCTCTTGTAATGAATCTGTGTTGCAAAGCAAGTACACTAGCCTGTGGCTCCATGTGGTTTTTTAATAACGTTACTATCTCTTCATAAGTTTTAGACAAAGGGTCATCTGGTGCGCACAGGTCGTGTAACTTTTGGTGTACAAGGGGTGACAAAGCATGTAGAAGTGTAACTCTTTTTAAAGTGTTGTCAGATATTCCCTTAAGTTTCATGAATATTTCTAATCTTTTTACAAAGTTGGAAAATTTTTCTTGTTCATCTAGTGGTACAAAATTTATGTTAGAGGCAGTTAGGTTAGATCCTGAATTGGATAATTGAATGGTTTTCTCAACTTAGCTAATTTCACTTGTATCTTCTTGTAGGATATGTTCCAACCTAACTTTTAAGTGAATAAAAGTATCATCGAATTCACTTCTGTAAGTATTTTCATCATTTATGAAGTCATCCTCAGTATTTAAATCAATTAAGTCTTGGATTGATGTCATCTTACAGTAAATTGAATTTAGTAGTTCTAGGCTTGATTTTGTTTCTCTCACCTTTGCAGTAGTGTAGGTACCAATCCATTTGTTGCAGTTTGTCATTTGCATTTACAAAGTTCTTCGTAGTAGTTTTAATTTCTTTAGTTTCTCTTCAACATTTTGAATACTTATAATGTCCTGAATGATTTGACTCGTCGCCATTGTCATATCTTGTAGTAATTAAATAATTTATAAAGAATTAACTTAGTAACTTTATTTCAGTAACATACATCATAATAACACAGTAATACAATGTTTGTGTTACCTAGCAACACATAATCAAAACAACTTATAGAAAACATATGTTAATTAATATCTATCAGTAAGTACCACTGTACTTGTATGGAAGGGTGGGTAGGTAAGTACCACTGTACTTGTATGGGAGAGTGGGTAGGTAAGTACCACTGTACTTGTATGGGAGAGTGGGTTAGTAAGTGTCATATCTTGTAGTAATTAAATAATTTATAAATAATTAACTTAGTAAGTTTATTTCAGTAACATACATCATAATAACACAGTAATACAATGTTTGTGTTACCTAGCAACACATAATCAAAACAACTTATAGAAAACATATGTTAATTAATATCTATCAGTAAGTACCACTGTACTTGTATGGGAGAGTGGGTAGGTAAGTACCACTGTACTTGTATGGGAGAGTGGGTAGGTAAGTACCACTGTACTTGTATGGGAGAGTGGGTAGGTAAGTACCACTGTACTTGTATGGGAGAGTGGGTAGGTAAGTACTACTGTACTTGTATGGGAGGGTGGGTAGGTAAGTACCACTGTACTTGTATGGGAGAGTGGACAATTAAGTCAATTTGAAGCAATTACGTACAAGTAAAGCACAGTACGTAACTTGTACGTGCTTTACATGACGTGGCGTCGGCGTGCACCGAGTATGACCACAGAGGCTGTGGTATCACAGTGTCGCGAGGAACACAACCCTTAACAACTGTGTTGCTGTCTGTTTAATGTGTCTGCTTTTGTCGTTTAGTGTAGGCCTACTTGTATTCTAAGAAAAGATTGTTGAAGCCACGTTTATCTCCTGTAATGTAATATTAGTTGGTGGCTTAGTATCGTACGAAACCGTCCGATATCGAAGAGTGTGTGTGGATGGGACAATGTCGTGCATTTGTTTTCTTAGGCCTCTTTTATGCAGCGCATCGAAAGACATGTAGAATGTAGAAACATTGCATTTAATGGGTCCTTTTATGCACCGTGCCTGAAGCGCGCCCTGTAAAACACGACGCGCCTACCTACGTTACGCGCATCGGGCGCGCGCCTCTAGTAACATTACAGTTTATGGAGCTATTGATGCAAAGCGTTACTTGACGAGCGCCTCTTCGACGTCATGTTGTAGGGATGGGATTTTTTTTTAGTTTTCCCCAGTTTAATACAGGGGTAGTAGAGCTTGTGTGCAGTTAAATAAGTCGTTGATGTTGAAGTCCTTATAGAGGCAGTGAAGTCTTGACCGGCTATTTGGGATTATGTAAACGAGGACTACAAACACAAACTTAAGAAGATATATGCATGGGGTATGTGCTGCCACTTACCCTGATTTTACGAACAAAAGTGACATTAACCAGAACATTATAGATGAGTTTAATTCGTTTTCTTTTAAGATAGCCATTATCACGCTTGGATCCATCTTCGTACTGCAAACTGAGGTAAGAACAATACTTTCCTAGCACTCGAATGACGCGCACACGACGTATTTTTGCGCTCTGAGAACGCGTGACATTTTGTTCTCGCGTCGCTCGACGCGCTCCATAAAAGGGGCCTTACGGAGTCGATGGCTCAGTGTCGTACGAAACCGTCCTATATAGTTGGGTGTGTGGATGGAACAATGTCGTACAGTAGTATTCTTATCGAGTTGATGACTCAGTGTCGTACGAAACCGTCCGGTATCGTTGGGTGTGTGGATGGGACACTGTCGCGCGGTAGTTTTCTCATGGGTTTAGTTAAAATAGGCCTACACTAAAGTAGAAATCACACATCCTACCCATTATCGAGATTGATTACAATTTCACTTGTTTTATTTATACCAATATAAGAATGAATGTGGAGAGATGTGATTGTGCATGTGTATTGTCTCTGGGAAAGGTTGCGAGTAATGTGCTTTTTATGTTTAGTCGAGTAAGTTGTTGTCGACAACTGTACTCTTAATGATCTGATTGATCAGAATATAATAACAAGGATTCTATTTGTTTTATAAATTGTCTAATCACGCAATTTCGTCATTATCTGCTTTAATAGTGAACAGTATCAAACATGTCTACTATTACCACGTACTGACGTACAGTATGTTTAGACCTGTATGATAATTTCGGCTTTCATTCGTATTGTTAAGTTAAAAAATCGGTACAATTTGACTGTGGTGTTCATGAATATAAGGAGTGTTTTCTGTAAGAGTCGGTTACATTTTCAACCTTACTCTTAGTCAGCTGATAATTAATTAGCTACAGACTGTTTGTTATCAGTCCCGGTATCCTTGATAAGCCACGCGAACAGATGTCAATCAAGCCACGTTTAAAACTTCCGCAAGTTCTTACAAAACCACATACAAAAATATATATATAGAGTTTGATATACTGAATACATATTTATATAACACCTACAACAGGATGTCCAGCTTCGACTGTCCCACATGTTTACTACACACTGTAAAGAAAACATTGTAACTACTAGTAGCAATGAATACAAACTAGTTGATGTACTGTAGTTATGTAGCCCTCAGGCTGAAGATACCCTTGAAATACACTGTGCAATTAAGTAGTTACCACTTACAAACAAATTTACTCCTAAGCAATAGTTGTATTAATGTACAGCTTAAGAATTGAAAGTAGTCATAATTTTAACAATATTT
This sequence comes from Stictocephala bisonia, assembly GCA_035578905.1. NCBI lineage: Eukaryota > Metazoa > Arthropoda > Insecta > Hemiptera > Membracidae > Stictocephala > Stictocephala bisonia. The sequence continues at coordinate 101,149 of JAQJVL010001030.1, forward strand.
TATATTTTCAACAGTTTTACAGTTAATTGCACTGCAATGGCTGTGCACCGTCTCCAGTTTAAATAATTGTTATCTTCTGTTGATTTAAAATACTACTTCTGTAGATTAAAAATATAAATGTGGAGACCTTTGTGTGACAGGTACTTATAATGTAGGCTATGTTGAAACAACAGATAAGTAGGTTCAGCTCTCTAAACACATTCTACAAGAATAGAACTGTTATCTCACTGAAGCGTCATAATAACTCGCTCATTTATAACAGATGCCGAGGTCACCCTAACTGTTATCTCACTGAAGCGTCATAATAACTTGCTCATTTATAACAGATGCCGAGATCACCCTAACTGTTATCTCACTGAAGCGTCATAATAACTTGTTCATTTATAACAGATGCCGAGGTCACCCTAACTGTTATCTCACTGAAGCGTCATAATAACTTGCTCATTTATAACAGATGCCGAGGTCACCCTAACTGTTATCTCACTGAAGCGTCATAATAACTTGCTCATTTATAACAGATGCCGAGGTCACCCTAACTGTTATCTCACTGAAGCGTCATAATAACTTGCTCATTTATAACAGATGCCGAGATCACCCTAACTGTTATCTCACTGAAGCGTCATAATAACTTGCTCATTTATAACAGATGCCGAGGTCACCGTAACTGTTATCTCACTGAAGCGTCATAATAACTTGCTCATTTATAACAAATGCCGAGGTCACCCTAACTGTTATCTCACTGAAGCGTCATAATAACTTGCTCATTTATAACAGATGCCGAGGTCACCGTAACTGTTATCTCACTGAAGCGTCATAATAACTTGCTCATTTATAACAAATGCCGAGGTCACCCTAACTGTTATCTCACTGAAGCGTCATAATAACTTGCTCATTTATAACAGATGCCGAGGTCACCCTAACTGTTATCTCACTGAAGCGTTATAATAACTTGCTCATTTATAACAGATGCCGAGGTCACCCTAACTGTTATCTCACTGAAGCGTCATAATAACTTGCTCATTTATAACAGATGCCGAGATCACCCTAACTGTTATCTCACTGAAGCGTTATAATAACTTGCTCATTTATAACAGATGCCGAGGTCACCCTAACTGTTATCTCACGGAAGCGTCATAATAACTTGCTCATTTATAACAGATGCCGAGGTCACCCTAACTGTTATCTCACTGAAGCGTTATAATAACTTGCTCATTTATAACAGATGCCGAGGTCACCCTAACTGTTATCTCACTGAAGCGTCATAATAACTTGCTCATTTATAACAGATGCCGAGGTCACCCTAACTGTTATCTCACTGAAGCGTCATAATAACTTGCTCATTTATAACAGATGCCGAGGTCACCCTAACTGTTATCTCACTGAAGCGTCATAATAACTTGCTCATTTATAACAGATGCCGAGGTCACCCTAACTGTTTCAAATATTCATGACAAACTCTCGCTTATTAGCAATTTAAATAAGCGCAAAAATATACATCGTTGTACGTGACCCTGAGAGCGCGACATGTCGGTCATTTGACCTTCACGTTAACTTCCCGCCCGCAGCTTGCCCCCCCCATCGATATATACTACGTCCCCCCTGCCTTGACAAACAATAGAGGTCATCTTAGTTTCTAAGAGGTCATCAAATTTCTGAAGTTACCTACTGTGATGATGTGTTTGACCTCAGTAGAAGATCCTCCCTCGTTAAACAAGGCCGCAATGGTTAGCGGCCAATTTAACTTGTTTTTACTTAAGACATTTTTGACACACCTACTATCTTCAATTTCTTCACTTCATTGACACATCAAAAGAATCACAAACAAAACCGCACGTTTCGAATTTTCTAAAAGTTTAAAACTAAGGTCTCCTTATGCCTGTGATCAAACCAAAATATACCATTTTAGGAATTTTAGGGAAATTATTATTTTTAAAGGAAAACAGATAAAAAAATAAAAAAGGTGAAATAAAATGTTAAAATATATTATAGAGGATTTTATGAAGTGAAAGTCGAACTATTTTCAGCTTAAAATAAAAAAAAGTTGTATAGTTAATTAATGTTGTGTTTCCATCAGCAGGGGACAACTTTGCACCCCTCGTAGTGGCGATGGTGGGGCTGCCTGCCCGAGGGAAGACTGTCCTTTCACATAAATTGAATCGCTACCTCAACTGGAATGGGCTTAACTCAAAGGGTGAGTTTTGACTAACCTTATGGACACACCTACTTAATATAGATAAGAGCAAATCTCCTGACTAGATCACTTCTCCATTAAAAAATATTTAAATCTTAGCTTACAAATGTTGTAATTTGTCTTGTCCCTCAACATGTATTTCTCTTTAATAAATGTTATCAAGCTATAGCAGGACATCCCCTTTAAGCATACTATTGAAGCAAAATAAACAAAATATAATAGTTTAATATGGCTTAAAGCTGGATATAACATTTCTTTCTTTACTTGTCCATCCTGAGACTTCTCAGCACCCTGTATGTATACATAAAATAACTCATTGTATTAATATTATTGTGTACGTTTTACAAAGATACTCATTTTCCTTTAAATTTCTAATTTAATTACTGTATTTATGTTTTTTTTTTTTAATTTATCTGTTATAAATTTAAGTCCCTTTTTATCTGAGTTTTGATTCTATTTATTTTAGTTTGGTTGATTTTGTTTGTGAGCTGTAAAAACCTATCACCCCTATAAATAAATTCCTGGGTTCCCCCTTGGCAGCCTTACAAATAAACATTCTAAGGTTGATAAAAACAATGTGAAATGAAAATACTTAAGCGTTATTTTATTAAATTTAATACAATTATTCTAATTTGTTCAACTTATGAGATCACTCCTTTGTGATTTAATTGAAATATTTGATTTATTAAGGCAATTTCATATATAAAAATGAGCATGAAAAAATGAATTAAAGCATGAATTAAGAACAAAACAATATTGTATTATTAACTACTAACATATTAATTAAATTAAATGGTACAATTTGTTTAGTCAAGGAGAATCTTTGCTCAAATGTATATATTATCATTTAAGTGTCTTTTTGAATACCGTGTGTTATTATATTAAAATCACAACATATAAAAATCTTATTTAAGGAATTGAGAGTTTTTGGGAGATTATGGTTGGTTGGTTGTTGACTTAAGGAATCCTTGTTGTTTTTTTATGATTTGCTTCCAAATCCATTTTTATAGATCACCCTGAAATTCAGTTTAGAATATTTTGAAAATTTTTGTAAAATACAATTCGGACACATATGCATATTTGCTTGATAAAAACAACAGTGAGAATGATTAGAACAAGTTTTGTTTTATATTTACTTTACAAGTAGGTAGAGGATAGAAAACAGGACAGATTTAATATTAAGATAACTAATTAATGGGCCAATAAACAATAAGACGGTAATCACTCAAATACTTAACCGTCATTGCGTATGTGTCCATTCAACTCAAGTATGTTTAGTAAAAAATAAACTTTTGGTATTTCAGTATTCAGCATTAGCTTTTATCGACGCAAGCACATTGAGCTCTATGACAGCCATGAGATATTTCGCTCAGACAACGAGGAAGCCTATGAGATCATACAGCAAAGCTCCAAAGAAGCCATGGAGGATGCGTTGGATTTCCTAAAGTCTGAAGGAAATATTGCAGTAAGTGAAAACTTACTGCTGTAGTCATGGCTGTGTTTCACACACTTTCAATAGATGTGTATTCATTGCTTTCTTCTATTTAAGGTTGTTTACTGAGGCCTATGAAAATTCCAATGACACCAATGTTTTCCTGGTTTGATTATGTTATGACGTATTTATTTTTTAATTTTTATTCTAGTTGAATAAAAAAAGTACCGGGATTTTAAATGGGTCTCACTTTGCATCAACTTTATACTTTTCCTACTCAAAAACCTGTTGATGTAACAAATTTATTTTTTTAAATTGGAGTTGACAGTTGTGTGATTTAATCAATTTAAAGTGATATTAAAATTGATTTAAATCAATTTAAAATCACTGCATTTACTTACTTTTGTCATAATGTACAATGAAACTAGGAGAACAATGGTGCTATTGGATTTTTCATAGGTCTCTTAGTATGTTCAATCTCGGATGCACATATTTTCTGGTCTGACAGTAACTATATAATTCAAAAGAGCATATAAGATAATTCGTAGCCTAAAAAAATATTTTCATTTTAAATCAAATGTTGATAGATCTAAATAGCTGCAATGCCACATTATTGCTACTATTTAGATTGCAATTGTTCTATTTGGAAGGGTGAAGTGTGATCTATAACTCGGCCATTCTAAATTTGTCTCTAACAGTTTAGTTGATGTGAAGTTTTATTTGAAGGCCTACAAACAGGAGTCTATGGCCAGGACCATGTAAATATATAAATTAACAAAATCAGATCTAATTCTGTAATTTGTCGGTATTTACTTTAATTATTTGATAAACATGTAATTTATGTCATTACAACAGTAAAGTTATAAGTCTGGCGCCATGCATCTAAACTTGTTTTGAAATTTGTAAAAAGCGATAGACAATTAATTATGGGTACTGTTTTATAATAATTGTCTATTTTATAATAACAGCCTTATAGGCTGTACTGTAAAAAATATTGTAAATAATTACAATTGACTTTATGTATTATGAATTTATTTTAAATTTGTAACATTTTCATACTTGAATTTTGATAGGACCTAGTTTTCAGTCACCAAATTTCAAAAAGTTTATCACTTTATTATGTACTTAAAACCAATATACTGCATGCCTAAAACATGTGGATAAGTTTTTTTTTGTACGGTAAACATAATATATTTTCTAACTATTTAGATTATTGTCATAATTTTAATACATCAACGTTTAGTGTTTAGAAATATTTGTCATTTTTTTAAAATTGATATGGATCTTTTTTTATACAGGTAAAACGTTTCTTTTTGGAGCATTTAGAAATTGTGATGTTTTGCAAGCTGGGAAATGAATTCTAAAACTTTATTATTTTGGGTCAAGGAGCTAAACAAATTTTTAATTTTTTCAAAATACATTATATTGAGATTTTTGATTGCTAAAAAACGTAATTGTAAGTTTAAGAACCGATAAAAAGATTAATTAATTATCATTTTCTACATAATTTTGCACTATTAGAATTTCTATTTTATGCTGAGTAAAGTGATGTCTGACACTTTATGGTTAGGACAATATGTTTTGTAACATGTTAAGTAAGACTGCAACTGGTCGTGAACAACATTTTATTGACTTATGGATGATTATTGAAAGAGTGAATCATATAAGGTTTTTGTTAATTATTTCAAATATTTGTTTTTAGTTAGTGACATGGTTTTAATTAATTAATTATATGTATGGTATTTCATATAAAAATAAATAAATATAAGATTTGAATGCTGAAATTGTAGTTTTATAACTAAGATAAAAACTTATATTATTGGAATAGATGAATTTATATGTATAGGTTATAAAGTAATTTCATAGATTGACCATGTGAAATGCACATTACTGTAATGTTCTCTTTACAGATTCTGGATGGAACTCACGCTACACCTCAGATGCGCCAAAAAACATTAGAGTATTTCAACAAGCAGTTCAATTTCAAGGTTTTATTCTTAGAAACAATTGTTGATGATGAGGAGTTACTGGAGAGAAATATCAGAGTATGTATAGTCAAAATATTCTATTAGTCAAGATAGTTTCATGACGGTTTTCGGCAGTGTTATGCATCGTAGGGGAGGGTGGGGGTTCTTGGCAGCGTTATGTAACTATCAAACCTCAGCAATTTTTTTAAATTCATTCACAAAATTTTACTTTTTTCAGCTAAAATACAGGATTAAAAAATAAAAATAAGTTTCTAATATATTCCCCCCCCCCATTAGAAAACAAAAGGAAGAAAGTCTAAACAATTACTGTATCATAAATAAAAATATGCATGAAAGTGGATGGCAAAAATGACAGGGGGGGTGACAGCGTTATGTAATTTTTGAGGGGGTTTAGTGTTACCATCACAAGTGTGTTACACGGGGTGGGTGGGGGGGGAGGGGGGTCTGAAAAAGGCTGATTTTAGTGATATGTAATTTAGAGATAGGTGTATGGTTGGGTGGGAGGGTCGCTAACCTAACTATACACACACCCATACAGAACAGTGGTAATGACCCTTCTACCCAACCCATACACGCTTAGTGGTAATGATGATGTACCCATACACAACTGCCATAGTGAGGGTCTTTTGAGAGTGGAAAGTCAAATTTACAAGACCCAAATAACTTATGGCTTTCTCACCACTTATAAATAGTGACATCATACTGGTTATCAATGATTTCTCTATGAAAAATGAACAAAATCACTTGAAGCAGGTTTCTGATGTAGGGTCGTCGAAAGGGGGGGGGCAAACGGGGTAGTAACCCAAGGGGCCACGGCCAAGGGGGCACCACAGCTAAGGGGGGGCGCTTAACTTTTGTGAATAAGTTACGAAATCATTTTTTGAAATGGTTATAAAAAAGCCCTTACAAAAATAATTTAACATTAATTCTAACAGCCGTAGAGGAATTAAATACCAATCAACCTCTTCATAGAGCATGTCTAGACAACAGCCAAACAGGGTGGATACTTGCAGGCTGCTGCTGCCGTCGAACCACCATTGGTCGGCAGCCGGCGTATAAAGGAAAGGCGAACCGCCCTCGATACTAAAGACTCCTGTCCTCGCTATTATCGTTCATTGTTATGATGATGTATTTATATATATATATATATATATATATATATATATATATATATATATATATATACACACACATCTGTTACCCCTAGATTATCTGTATATCATAGGTATTATTTATTTGATATATTAGTTAATTGTTATTATCACATTTTATTTCTTGTGTAAGAGTTGACGGACTAATAATATGGATTTTTATGGATTAAAATTGGTAAAAGGTCACTTAAGATAAGTAGGTATTTGGTAAAATCACTGTTAAATTAAACATTTATTTAAATCTCTTTTAAAATTTTTAAAATTCATCTGTCTCAGCTGGCTTATAAAGAGGTAATTAATTAAGAGAGTATCATACTCGGGTTTGTTTAAAAACAGTTTCAAATTTGATACATTGACTGACAATTCTGTTTTTGTTGTTATGGAATGTTGAGACATGCCTTTACAAGTTGTTATTCATTAACGTAGGAAATCCTCAAACATATAGATAGCAGATAGCAGGTGTGGCTAATAAGCTTAGTTCGTTAAAATTAACGTTACATGATTCTGTTGGTTTTTTTTTTAAATACATCTTACAATCTTTTTTGAAGAAAAATTTTGTTAGCCTATTGTAAATAGATATGCCCCAGAGTACGATTGAGTACCTTATCAAACCAAAGTAACCCAGCTTTGACAAAGCAATGTTATTTAGGGAAGAAATGCTTCCTGAGATAACATTGCTTCACATTGTTCTGAAACAAGTGTTGGTAGAAAGTTGTTTTGCCAATTATTTATCAACATGGTTGTTCCACTTGAGATCACAGTCAAGCCTCACTCCAAAGTAATCAACAAACTGTGATTTCTCGACCACATTCTTATCAAAAAATAGAAAGGAAGGAAGTTTCACAGTTGTACTTAGGTTGTACGGTACTTTGTGAACCTAATCTGGTTAGTGTTTTTTTTTCTACTGTGCCATGAAATGATGAAATTGGGTTTTTTTGTGGATTTATGCGGAGATTGATGCTTGAGAAATATTGAGAAATGGCTTTACAGCTAAGGAAGGATTCCTGTTCTAAGTTATTTTAATTCTTTACGAGAGGTCAAAATGGAACTATTATATGTGAAGATAGTGCAGAGCTTGCCAGGAAGGTAGTCAGATATGTTATTGATGTATAAAATGAATAGAATGGATCATTGTGGAACTTTTAATGTTATTGTTTTTGAGTCCTAAAGGGTGTATCACACGTGAGGTTTTGTTCATGTGCATGTGCACATCAACATGCTCATGAGCAAGTCCTCCTGTGTAATATAGGGGATTTTTGACATATACATGCTAATGTGGACATGCTCATGAACATCCAATTGGTTTGATATTTGGGACTTGCCCACAAGCATGTTCTGTGTGTAATAGGTCTCCACGCCAACTTAGCGTACTGTGCATGTGCGCCTCGTTTTTCCCTACCAGTGCCACCATGCTGTTTATCGTGTTTATATTATTTTTACTTGTTTGCTTATTGTATTTAACTATTTTAAATTGTTTTCCATGTGATTTTTAACGTTTTAGTCCTTAATTTTGTATTATTGGTTTTTTTTCTTTGGCTATAAGCCTTAGAAATTATAATGAACAAGAATAAATCATATTCCAGAGAACAGTGAACTAACTATGCATTCAGGAGGGTAAATAGTTTACAAAGAGGAAACGTAAGGAATATTTTGGCAATAAGTAAAAGACTAGCTTATAATACACAATTTTGACTGACAGTATTTCCCCTTTTTATTATTTATCAGAAAGCCCACGAGAATGTCCTCATGTGTAATAAGTTTGTCAGCAAGGCCAGACAGAAGCTTGCCCATCACCATGATCACAAGCATGTCCTCGCGTGTAATACATCCTAAGAAGATTTTCTGATTCTGTTTTTATCGAAAAGTCTATTTTGGTTATTTGAGATCTATCGGAGAGATATGACTGCCACACGAAAAGAATCATTCTGTATTCTAAAAAACCCAATTAAGGAAACTTATTTTTTAACTATCAGTGATTCATTCCGACATAACTCAGATTACATCACATTCAATGTTTTTTTGTACAAGGAGGGACGAGGGCGCCAAAACCTCTTTTGCTCTGGGCGCCGTCAACGCTAGGGTTTCTGAACAGCCAAAATTTTATTTCTAAAAGCACATGACAGTTTTAATTAACCTAAAACCTTCTCATGCTTTTATAGATGATTCACTAAATATGTTATGTTTCCCTATGAAAACTGAGCAAAAAACATGTCCGAGAGCGTTACCGTTAGACAAAAATTTAGATACATGTCATTTCGGTTTTTCTGGTTTGAAACGTGAAGATATGCAAAATATACACATTCCAAGCATTGTTCACACAAAACAATTTTATTATCTCTATAAATATGTTTTTCTATTTTATGTTTTTTATTTTTAATTTAAACAATGGCAGAGTTAATATATTATGGATTATGCTTAGACTCTGTCCCAGCAGGGGTCGGTATTCACTTAAACATTTATCTTCATCTTGTCATTCCCTGCGGGTTCGTTCTTTATCCCATCTCAGTTTGTTTTTATCCACAACAAGTGAACTATCAATATCGGAAATCACACCTACATCTTTCAAAATACTCCATGCGGTAGCATGGTATGACACACTCCATAACGGTCACTAATTAAGGCTGTGGTCTTTAATTTAACTCGTATTTGCCACGGCGATTTTACAGGAGGTAGCTGTCATCTCCATCACTTACTTCTCCATAAAGTTCTTCGAATGAATAACTGTTTGATGCCACATTTGATGTTGACCATGAAGGTTGTGATATATCAAAGGAAAGTGTTGGTTGAGTGTTTTTCAGCTTAGTTTCTCTTCTTTTATTCCGTTGGATCGGTTTCTTTGTCTCTTCAATATCTAAACTTCTAATCTTACCCAACCCATACTTCCTTTGCAAGTATACAATCTTAGTTCCAATGGGGGGATTTTTTGGACTTCTCACAACAGCATTCACTTAACAAAGGACAGTCACATAAATCAGGAGTCTTGTGGCAACTGCATTGCACTACAATGTTGCACTTGCAAGATGAAACATAAAAGATTTCAGCCGATTTTTATTTGAATTCTAAAAGCTTTCTTTAGTACAATGGCTTGTCTTTATCACGATTAAAGGATTTTCTTCAAACTAATATAAACATAGTAGCTATTATGAAAATTATTAATCAGCTGAACAATTCTGTACTCTGATACAGTTGGTAAGGAAGTTTTTTCAAATACTGCTTTGACTTTATTTTCAACTATAGCAGAAACTTTAGAAAAGCTAACATACTTGTTGTTGATTTCTAATGCTAGGTTAAAACGTACTTGAAAACAGCATTTTAGAACATCTTCGTGACTTGGAAGCTTATTTGGACACAAGATTTTTGGGTGGCGAAATATGGGGCACTCATATATGTCTGACGTGTTATTTTCTTTGAATATTCCATCACACAACCACTTTACATAAAACTTAGACAAATGCCCTTTTCACGATACAATGTAACAAGTGCACTACACGTTAGCTCGAAACGGTGCGGCAGACTGGACGGATGGTGTGATGTTTCAGAGAGTAGCAAGGGATTGTGGGTAAAGAGGGAGGTGGAACCAAGGCCCTCCATTACTCAGCGCCATGTCTTTCTCTGATGGGTGTGTGTAAGCCTGGTGCTAAGCTGCCACAAATCATCGCATCGCAGCCACAGCCGGCTAAGAATGGGTCTCGCTGTGATGTCCTCATAGCCGGGACCAATGATCTCGCCGCGGGTGAACAGCGAAACCTTTATGAACTACTAGAAAAACGAATAACCTCAAAGCCCCTTAACACGAAGCTGATAATCGCAACCCTGCCACACCGACATGATCTGCCAGCCACCCATGATATAAACCAAGAAACGGCACTCGTAAACGCATACATCGAGGAGTTAGCTGAGAGGAATAACGTCACAATCCTAAAAATGAGCGAGCTGCATAGAAGGGATTTTACGAAACATGGAATGCACCTACGATTGAGAGGAAAGTGGCAGTTGGCGAGGCTACTGGTAGAAGCTCTGTCCAAAGCAAGCACCCGAGTTGACGCCGTTGACGGGAAGAAGCCAGCGGAGTTGCCAGCGGACCTCCGACCCCCCACTGCCGGCACGCGCGCCCAGGGAGAAGATGATGAGGGCGCTCAACATCCACGCATAACGACACTCTGTTCTCCTACAACGTATGCTGACGCCGTCAAGGAAACACCTCAAACGGACGCTCGAGCAACGAATAACCACAAAAAATCAGTTTTAAATGCTTCTTGTGTTTTTTTAGAAAATCTAGTGTCAGCCACCAGGTCGACATGACGAACAGACGAACAAAACATAACAAACAAAAATTGGAAAATCAGCCAAGCCTGCAAATTAAACTGATTCACCAAAACGCACAGATAGCAACCAATAAAGCAGATGAGCTTCTGCTTATGACCGAAGAGCTTGACCCGGACATACTGGTTGTAACCGAACATGGTTTCAACAACAGTAACGTCGACAACTTCAAAATTCAAAATTTTCAATTGGCGAGTCATTACTGCAGAAACCTTTCCAAAGGAGGAGGTGTAGCAGTTTTTGTAAAAAAAGAAATTTCATCTTTCCCGTACATTTCTTTTAAATCATCAGAAAAACACTTAGAAGTTGCAGGGGTAAAAATACAAACCAAAATGACTCCAATTTCCGTTATTGGAGTTTACCGGTCTCCCAGCGGAACGGAAGACATCTTTTTATCAAATTTCGAAAATATGCTGTCCGATATAACCAAAAAATGTGAAAATTTTATCATAATGGGCGATTTTAACATCAACGTGCTGGATGTTGAAAGTCCCACAACAAAAAGGTTCGGAGACCTTTTAAGGTCGTTTAACCTTTTGTGGTCAATTGAGTCACCAACTAGGGTGACGGATATCTCATCGACAGCAATTGACAATATAATCACAAACATGACAGAAGTGAGGGTGTCTGTGATTAACACAGCGATCTCAGACCACTACGGCCAACAAGCCATTATCAGAGGTTCTGAACCACAGCGGGATCAGAACATTAAAAAAACCATTAGAATCACGAGGCCCACAAACATTACCCTACTTAATTCCCTATTATCTAAAGAGAGTTGGGGGTTTTTCAATCTCGAAGATCCCGTAGAAATTCAATTCAAATCATTTCAAGATTGCTTTAACTTCCATCTGAACGTAAGCTGTCCCCTGAAAACATCAACCCAAAAACCGAGGAAAATGAAGTGCAAGTGGATTACTAAAGGCATTCTTGTCTCGAGAGAAAGGCTAAAACTTCTCTCTGAAATCAACAAGCACTCGAACAATTTAGCAGACAAACAATTTTTTCAAAATTACAAAAGAATTTACAAAAAGGTCATAAAGGCTGCTAAGGCTTATGACGTATCAAAAGCACTGCTCACGACAAAAAACGTATCAAAAACTGCTTGGGCCATAATCAACAGTAAAAACCCATCGACTCACAAACAAATCGAACTCACCATTGAAAACAATCAAATAAAAGATCCTTTCAAAGTCGCTGAGGCGTTTAACAGATTCTTTTCCTCGGTTGGTGCTGACCAGGGTCTTTGTCATCAACAGCATCATACACCACCACCACCTTTTCAGGGGCCAGTGAGTTCTTTATCCCTAGCCCCAGTCACTAAGGAGGAGATTGCTAGATTGATAAGAGAGCTTGCAACAAAAAAGTCAAATGACTTAAACCACGTATCAACGTGGCTGCTCAAACAGTGCTCTGAGCACCTTCTGGGCCCACTTGAACATCTCATCAATCTCTCTTTTCAAACTGGAACTTTTCCCTCCCTCTTAAAAACAGCAAAAATCACACCAATTTTCAAAAAAGGCGACCCTTTTTCAATTCAAAATTACCGCCCTGTTTCAATTCTGCCTGTCTTTAGCAAGGTCTTCGAGAAAGCTTTTTTCTCGAGAATCTTATCATTCCTGGAAAAAAATAATCTTCTTTCAAAAAACCAATTTGGGTTCAGAACTGGAAAATCTACAATAGACGCGGTCGTGCGTTTAGTAGATATGGTATTAGAGGGCATCGAAAGTCGAAAGAGTACACTCAGTGTATTCTTAGACTTATCAAAGGCTTTCGACTGTGTTGATCATGGCACCCTCTTACACAAACTAGAACATTACGGGGTTCGAGGAATATCACTCCAGTGGTTGAAATCGTACCTCAGTAATCGCACTCAAACCGTCAAAATTTCAAACGTATGTTCAGGAGAGGAGGGACTGAGCTATGGGTCCCTCAAGGCTCTATTCTAAGTCCTCTGCTCTTCTTGATCTACGTTAATGATGTTGGTTCATCACTGCCATATGACTGCTCGTCCAGTATGCAGAGACACGACTCTCTGTTTTGGTAGCATCAATCAAAGAAGAAATTGAAATGAACAGCGTTATACTGAGTCTAGGAAATGCTCATACAGCATAAGAATCATCTATTCAAAAAAACCCAATAAGAAACTTATTTTAATATCAGTTGATTCATTGCGACATAACCTCAGATTAACATCCACATCAAATGTTTTGGTACAAGAGGACGAGGGCGCCAAAATTCCTCTTGCTCTCCTCGTCACGTAGGGTTGACTTGAATCAGTCGAAATTTTAGTGTCAAAGCATCCTCATGACAGTTTGTTACACTAACCAAAACCTAACTCAGGTATAGATGACACTTAATATGTTATCTTTCCCATGAAAACGGGAGCAACTGTGGGTGGTTACTTGACAAACAATTTAGAAATTCTTTTCAAGGTTCCGGTCAGAAATTGAAATAATGCAAAATTACACATCGGAAGCAGTCCGTAGCAAAACAATTATTATCTCATAAAAGTTTTACTTGATTTTATGTTTTTTATTTTATTAAGCAATGCAGATGTTATTCATTGAAAATGTTAACTCTCATGCAGGGTCACTAACTTTCCATTCATTCCAATCGCTATCATCAGGTTAATCCACAACTAGTGAACCAACATCGAAACGCACACGTCTTAAATAGCACGCGCTCACAGGATGAAGCTATAATCGGTCACAATTAACGGCTGATTCAATTTAACAAATTGCCACGAATGCGATTTCAAGAAGCTGTCATCTCCATCACTCTCTGCATAAGTTCTTCAGTGATAACTGTTTATGCGACATTTGGATGACCGATAATTTGACTAAAAGTGGTGTGTGTTGAGTGTTTTTCACTTGTTCTTTTTGAATTGTATGATTTCTGTTTTCAATATTCGATTTATGTTTAACCCATGATTCTTTGCAAGTATACATCATTCAAATATTTTTTGACTTAACAAAATTATATTAACAAAGTAAGTCACGTAATCGGAGTTGGGCAACAATTGCACTAAATGTTGCTTTGCAAATAAATATTAAATTTATATTTTTATTTAATTTAAAGTTTTTTAGTACTGTTGTTTATCACGATGTATATCTAAACAATTGCATATAGCATAGATTTTGTGAAATTCCCGATACATGTAGGTTTTTTTATGATTTGATTTGTTCTTCATATACAAAACATTAAAGCAAATACTGTTGTTGATTTGCTCATTATAATCTTAACAACTTTTAGATATCTTCCCGAGATTAATAATAGGAAAAGATTTTATTTCTGGGGTGGCGACGAATATGGTCATTATATTCTGACTTTTTCTTTATTAGCAAATCAACAAACTCTCTTTACATTAAAATAGACAAATGCCTTTTTACGTACATGTTAAAAGTGGTATACACGTTAAAAAAACGATTTTTATATTTCATGGGCGATGTGCGACCGGAATATGTCATGTTATATTATTTTTTTCTCTTTATTAATATTAATTCTGAACCCTCAAGGAAAGATTTTTGTGGTATAGCAAAACGGAATAAAGTATTTTAGTGTTTTTTAAAAAATTACAAAAACAACATTTTTTAAAAACTTTACGGCCTATGTATGACCGGAAGATATCAAGCAATATGAAACATTTTTAAAAAAATTTACTACTTTATCTAAGGAGCAACTTTTCTGTGGTATAGCAACACGAAAAAAAATTATTTTTTTTTGGCCCACCCTATTACATATTCAGTGACTTGGAATAAAAGAACTACTGTATTGGAATTTCACAAATTGATACCGATACAGTGGCAACTGCAGTTGTTTAGTATGTAATTCAAGTCATGTGCTTAATTTACACTGAATTCTTGGTATAACTTGTATGTTCAGTGTTAAGTAAGGACACATACATATAGTTTTGACACTACATTAATATTTTTTGAAAATCAGAGTAGAGATTTGTAACAGTAAGCATTCTTTCAGGAGATACTACAGTTCAGCAAAGACTACAGACACATGAGCAAAGAGAGAGCGTTGGATGACTTCCACCACAAAATTGAACATTTTATGGAACAGTATGAAACTATCAACCCAAGGGAAGAATCCAAGTATACATACATCAAAGTGTTCAATGGAGGTAAATTGGGTAGCATGTACGTTTCAACTGCTGAGTCATCTCAAATGAAAGTAGTTATGCTTACACTATGCTTACTTGTAAGAAATGTTATTTTGAATTTCTTATCCTAACAACCCTTTAAAAACTAAAAAAAATTAAGATTTCACATTTTTTAATTTTAGAGCATCAAATAAACCTAAAACAATAGTTGTTTTTGACTATTAATTTTTGTTTGAATATTTTAAAACCAGTGGCATTTTTTACAGATTATTCTAAAGTTGTTTGGGACAACAGTCCAAACTCACCATGTTACCTCCAGTGATTTGAGCCCGAGAACTCCTGTATTTAAGTTAGGAGTGCTAACCTACATGGTTTCTATCTAAACTACCCTTTCTAATCAAGAGGGGTATTATATTTTTATCCTAATTTTAATTATTTCCTAATCTTTCAAGTGCAATACACATAAATTCCTGTTTTTGCTAAAAAATGTATATTTGTGATAAAATGTACATTTTATGTAGCAAATAATATGTTTTTTTTCAAAGAATATTTAGGTTTTTAACTAAAAATATTTAACTTGTCGGAATCAACAATGTTCTGATTTACATTTAATTATCTGCACACACAAATAATAAAATAATATTAATAATAACCTGATTATAAAAAACAGTTATAAGACAAAATATTTCATTCAAAGCATGCAAGAAAATTCATAATATAATAATATACCATGTAACTTGCTTAGAATAATTTATTATCTTACAATACCTACAAAAAAAAAGTGTTTGCCAAGATCTACTTAGTACTTACGATGTGTTTACTAAAACATGCAGCATGGCTTCCTCCTGACAACCAGAACACAGTTTGGGATTTCAAATTGTGCATAGGCTACATAAATAAACTGCACAAAACATAATAATAAAACTTAAGAGTGAACTTAACAATAAATTAGTAGTAATGATAGTTAAAAATAGATAAAGAAAAACTATACAATTTTTCAATTGTTAGAGGTGATGCCTCATGTACTGCATACAAATTCTTATAAAAAATACTGACAGCTGAAATTTTTCAATACATACATACAATCAGATAGTCACTAATGTCAGCTAGGTTCCAAAGATGTTCAAGTTATTACTAGCAGGTAAACTTAACTAACTACAGATGACTAGATATAGTCACTTGGTCATTTAAGGTAAAAACATAAATGACGATAAACTGTCACTCGCCCTGTTAAGGAAATAGAAGAACATTAATCAGTAAATTTTTATTTGACAATTTCAGATATTTAAACATCTATTCTAATTAAAAAAATTTAGGTCCTCATAATAAACTCAATTTAGGTCAAATGGGCTGAATAAATAGAATTCATTACTATTCTATTTTTAAATTCTCAATATAGTTTAGGTTATAAGAGCTATTTGCTTTTTGGGGGAAAATATAACTTATCTGAATGTGCTCAATCATTAAAAAAAATTATTAAGATTTTTGATTCTAATATATTTTTATCTTTTATAGGAGAAAATGTGTCCGTCCACAGGCTGAATGGGCCTTACCAGTCCATGATCTTATCTTTTGTGTCAAGCTTCAGGCCAGGGCCTAAGACTCTTTATTTCTCCAGGGTCAGTAATTATATTTGTATTTGCAATTAACTAATTACATCCCAAGGTCAGCTCCAGGATCTATTTTTGAAAGGGCAAATTGGAAAGTTTAATGGCCAGTTAAAGCCCCAAAAGGGAGGGAGGCTCGGGGCTCTCTCCCGGAAAAGTTATATACTATAGCATTTTTTCGTATGGTTAAGTAAGCATATTTCAATAAAGAATAATAGATCTTTTATTAAAAGACTAGTAGAAGTACCAATGGACAAACATGATTTCAACGAAGAATTCAAAATAATCAAACAAATAGCAATGGCTAATGGTTATAAACCTTCCACAATCGACAAAATATTACATAAAATAAAAATTAAAAATAGAAACATTTGTCAAGTAGAACCAGAAAATAGATCATTCATCTGTGTTCCCCACAACACAATACTTAATAAAGCAATTAAAAAAACCTTTAAAAAAGAAAAATTCAAAATAGGTTTTAAAACAAATAACAACGCATTTAACATAATACAAAAGAAATCCACTTCCAAATTACATAAAACCCAAGATATATTTGACAAATCATGAATTTACAAAATTGAATGTTCAGACTGCTCAAACTATTACATTGGACAAACAGGACGATCATTTAAACGAAGATTTAATGAACACATACAAGCTCTAAAATCAAACAACAGAACTTCAATGAAATCTTCCTTTGCAGAACACTTACTAAACAATAATCACAACTACACAAATATGAAAACCAACATGAAAATTCTAAAATTCGGTTCTAAAAGCAAAAACTAGATTCTCAAGAAGAACTTGAAATTTATAAACACAACAAAGAAAATCCCAATAATTTAATCAACACCATGTTAACACAAAAAAGAAACCCCAATATTCGAAACAATTATACATATAAGAAACAAGACACAAAATGACAACTAACCACCAGAAGAAAAATATTCACTAATTTAACATATGTTTCTTTTATGATAATTATTTACTTAATTTTATTTGTTTTGTAAACACATATTCACCTATGAAGATGGCATAAATGCCGAAACCGGTCGGTGATAATTTAATAAAAAATATTTAAGGGTGCTAAGTTATTGTTTTTTATTATATCATTATTCAATAAAGAATTTTCAAACTCATTTTCATGAGATAATTTTTGAAACAAAGCGTTTTGAGTGATTTTTTAAGAAAAATTAAACACTTACGATACTATTTGTAGCTTACCATACGACATTTTCAAAATTATAGCTACTAGATATTGTAAAATAATAGACATTCAAAGTGTGGAGTCTAGTAGCTTTTATAAGTATATTAACTTTTCAGTAAAATATAACACTAATAACTACAAACAAGTATGAATATATTTTATCTTTAAATCCGAACATTTATTCTACCAGATTAAAATTCAAGATAGAGTATAATTCAGTTTCATAATATGGTATTAATTTTTATAAATTAAAAAGAAAGGTTCGGTTTCAGGGATAATATTTACGTCTATTTGTACAGTACTAGCAATCTTATTAATTGTTGTAATGTTGAAGGGAGGTTGGAAAATATAAAAAATATTTCTTCGATGTCTTGCAGGATTGTCCTCATCAGATGAAGAGCTGTTCCACATAATAATCTAACAATTAATTTTTGTATACATATAGTGATAAAATACATATAGTTTAGAATTGCAACACGATTTATCTGCACAAAAAGTAAAAAAGCAAAGAAATGAAGTATTTTAACAATACTTGAGTAAAAATTAATAAAATAAATGACACACAAAAAGAATCAAAACATTGTAACAAGTCCTCTTATACAATTATTTACCTATGTTTCATTATAAGTTAAAAATATGTTTACATTTAACAAGTGAATACTTGTAACAATATAACAAGTCACAGTAGTGAATTGGTGAAATTGTAGTTGTGAATCAGTAAATTATTACTGGTTACTACTAGACTAGTAATTTTGTGTTTGTAAAACGCCTGTAACTGATATTTTAAAAATTTACTGGTGAATATGTAACTTGTAACTAGGAGTGTGCTAGTACTCGAAACTTGGAGTATTTTACTACTCGAACTCGGCTCGAAG
Source organism: Stictocephala bisonia (assembly GCA_035578905.1). NCBI lineage: Eukaryota > Metazoa > Arthropoda > Insecta > Hemiptera > Membracidae > Stictocephala > Stictocephala bisonia. The sequence continues at coordinate 120,034 of JAQJVL010001030.1, forward strand.
CTTCCGAAACTACTCAAAGTTTGATACATCAACACCACTGTACGTGTAAGGGTGAGCGGGGGGTCAACACCACTGTACGTGTATGGATGGGCGGGTGGGTCAATACCACTGTACGTGTATGGGTGGGTTGGTCAACACGACTGTACGTGTACGGTTGGGCGGGTGGATCATTACTACTGTACGTGTATGGGTGGGCGGGTAGAAACTTGCGCTTCCTTGTGTTTTATCTTACCCTTAATTAATGTTATCAGTTTTGTACGCATAATTATGAACTAAACAATACGCCCATGATTAGGTAGTACATGACGACAGTCAAATGAACTAGTCAACGGAGTGAACGAGTTCGTTCATTATGATTTGAACTACTTCAATTCAAAGTGATCAGCAGAGCTGGGAAGGTAGCGATCACTGTAAATAGTTACCGTAGTAGCGATAACATATGTTGGTTGTCGAGTCTACTAATCACTTGTAACCTAACCTAAAATAGCATGAATAAAACTGAAGTGCTGGTTAGTGTCTTTATGACCCAAGAAAGGGGACGAGAGATCCGATTCAAGATGCCCAAAAAGACCTGTTACCAATACAAATCTAATGGTCTGTAGGCCGTGGAAATTATGCATATTTTCGTTCATATCAATAATACCGTTCAATCAAAAGGGTCCCGAGAACGGGTCACTTTACATCCCGAGAATCAAACTTCCCATCTTTTCTATGCAAAAGTTCATTTTGGTTGTAGTTTACGTAGGTGCAAGGAACTGTTCAGCTCCTTTTCAGAACTGAAATTATCGTAAATTTCTCACAAGTCGATTGAGGTCTATTTTGTTTTTTAATCTGAGCAGGGAATCGTCCAATGATTTTATGTAAGAAAATACTGTAACATATCATATAAAATATGGTAATAGCGTTCTATCAACGTGTGACGCAACATTATTGATTTATTTTCCGTCATATAAAAAATAGATGTATATCCGTGGCGAATGTCTATTAATTATTATTCTGAAAACACCTTAGATCCCCAAAACTGTGTGTAATTTTTGCGCATACGATATCTTTTCCTGTCAAATTGTTGAACAGTTTTCTGACTAGGTTAGACAGTAACACAGTTGGCGTGTAAAAGGTGGTAAAGTACGATACTTTTTATTCGTAAACTCACTGAACGGTTCCCTGTTCACATTGACATCGATGTAAACTGTAAAACATTCACGAATCAAGCCAAATGAGGGAGAAACATGTTGGAAGACCTTTTCTAAACAAAATACGACAAATTTAGAGATTCGGAAAATCATTTTTATTGAACCGAAGTCTTATCAAACGTCTCGTTTTGTATTCATAGATTTATAATTTAGCTGCCCAAAATCTTCACTGTATCACTAGTTGGCACTTAGCTGATATTTCAGACTGCATCTCGTCGCCAATATTGGCTAGACCTATTTTATTAGCCGAATACGTCCATGGTTTTCATTCGATTACACCAGGTTTTCATGAATTTCTCGTTATGAAATAATTATTTATCTGTTGTTCAGTGTAGCCTCATGTATCGAAGTAGTTTCAAGTTGCACATACTATTTCATTACCAATCATAATTTAAAAACTAATTCATCCTAAGCTACTTTAAAATTTATTTTTAGTGAACCTGCTTAGTTATTATTATCAATTGATTAAACTACAGTCTTTGTCATCCAGATTTTCAAATTTGATTATATAATTCACAGCTTATTTCTGGTAAGTTAAAACCTTGATATTACTGATGAACAATTTCACAAAAAAACAAACAGAATGTTCAATGCTAATGTTGTTTTGTGGTATTTGTCTTCAGTGGACATTATCTTCTTTGTAAGTTTTCTGATGTTCTCTATTTCTTGTCATATAAGACCAGATATTCTGTTTTTATCAATTATAATTCACTTTATATTGTTTTAACAAGCAGAACAAGATATGAAAATTAAGCAAATATTTTTCTCTGATCTCAAATTATTATTTGCAGCATGGAGAGAGTGAGTTCAACGTAGTGGGTCGTATTGGTGGTGATACCAATCTATCTCCAAGGGGCCGCATGTACGCCAGCACTCTAGCTCGCTATATTAATGATGCAGGTATACCTGACCTCCATGTATGGACCAGCGAGAAACGCCGCACCAAGCAGACAGCAGCTGGCATTGCAGCTCCTTCCGAGCCAATTGCAGCTCTCAATGAACTTGATGCTGTATGTCATTAGATTAATATTTATAACGTGTGTATCAAAACAAGAAGAAATTGTATTGTTGGTAAATGCCTGATTAGTGCTAAAAGTTTGCAATTGATCAATAACAACTGCTTAGCATTCAACAATGGACTCTTAACACTTAAGGTGCTGGTGGTCTAGTTTTTTAACGATTGTTGAATATTTATTATTTAAAAACTGATATTTGTAGAATAATTTTATCAAGACATGGTTGGAATATTAGAAATGTATTAATTTAAAATGCACCTTAAATATCCTTTTAATACAGTCTTCTATTTACAAAACAAAATGCCACAAAGAAAATTCAGAGAATGGCTTCTTAACCCAAGGTCGCCTTCTATATGGCCAGAGTCTTTTGGTCAGTTTTGCAAGCTCTCACATATGTTTTGTAATTTTTTCTAAACAATATCCAGTTATTATATTATTCAGTTCTAAATGGTAATTGTATTGATGAGAATTTAAGTAAAACCTCAATAGTTGAACACTTTGTGGACTAAGAGTATGAAAATATCAAACTCCATACAAAATAGATTACTAAATCTGTATTTGTGGAGATTTTAAGGTGATACTGAATACTTTTTTTACATCCCAGCTGACTGACACATCACCTGTCAAAACAAATAAACACTGTTCATTAAACCTAGATCCGGGATCTTGGTTTGGAGTGTGTACCGGGATGTTGTTTTGCCGCACATTGTAAGCCTTTTTAGTAAGTACCAAAAATTATTAAACAGCATATTGTTTTTCTTCTCATACTTTCAGATAAAATAATAATAGTTGGGGCAACAATATTCTAAGAAATTGATATATTGAGTAGAGTGAAAAATTTCAATTGACGCACATCATGTTTTTGTAACTTGCAACCAAAGAACAAACATAAAACAGAAATGTTACCTTACAGGGTTTTCCGTGCATGTTTTTAGGCCTAGCATCTAGTAGACGTTTGGTGAAGCATTGAATTTTTTGGTGTGGAGATATGCTGCTGAGGCATCCAGTGATTAACTGTGGAACTACAGTACCTACTCTAAATACTCGTCAATATTGTTCTGCTGCAATCCTGGGCCTGACACTGAAGGCCATTTTGTTGTCGAGCTCAGCTCACTTGTCTAAACCTAAACAGTCTTATCTATGTGTGAGATGCTCTGCAAATGTCACTTCATTCCAGCCAACTCAACATCAGTCACTTAACACTTTTAAGAGTAGACAGTGCAGAATGTCTTCTGTCTTTGGTCGTTTGCAAATTAAATTTTGTAAATGTTTGGATGTTTGTTTTCGTTTGTTTATAGGAACAAAAGTGTCCAGCGCCAAAAGTGTTAAAGATGATTCTTATTCACAATAAAATTTACATCCAGGATATATACAGTTTAAAGCAATTTAATTCAATATTTAGATATAATTTCAGGAATTTTACAAGTGTGAAGAAAAACATTTTTTTTCTTCGCCTATAAAAAAATATTTACACTTATTTCAAAGTAAAAACACTTATATAGTCTTTAATATCCTACATATGATTTCCTAAAAAAACTAACTTTTTTTAACAATTTTATTGCTTTGACTAGTATGTATAAAATACATAGCACTTTAGCACTACAAAATTCTCGACTTTATTTTTTTCTAATGAAACTATTCCCAATCAATTATTTTATATTTCTATTGAAAATCTAATTAGTATTTGGCAACTAAATAGGTACTTTAAAAGGTATTTTAGCTATCTTGGATTTTTCCAAAAAATTTTGTATACCAGCTATAAGGGTTGCAAGTTACAAAAATATGATACACATCAATTGAAAATTTTCACTCTACTCGCAATATCAATTCTTAACAATGTTTTTACCCCAAACATAATAATTTTATGTAAAAGTATGATTCATGAGAAGAAAAACGATATGCAGTTTTATTGTATACGGCTTCGTTCACTAAAAAAGGCTCACAGTGCGGAAAATAGACGTCCCGGAACACACTTTTTCTAGTGTCCCAGATCTAAGGTTAATAAATTAGTTTGAAGCACAGAATTTTAAAACCAATTAATTCTATAAAAATAATACTTATAACTTTAAACCTAATAATTGATTATATTTGAGTCATATATGTAGAGCGATGCTAGAACATGATCCGACTGATGTTGAGTTGGCTGGAATGAAGTGACATGTGCAGAGCATCTCACACATAGATAAGACTGTTTAGGTTTAGACAAGTGAGCTGAGCTCGACAACAAAATGGCCGTCAGTGTCAGGCCCAGGATTGCAGCAGAACAATATTGATGAATATTTAGAGTACTGTAGTTCCACAGTTAACCACTGGATGCCTCAGCAGCACATCTCCACACCAAAAAATTCAATGCTTCACCAAACACCAAACGTCTACTAGATGCCAGGCCTAAAATCATGCACGGAAAACCCTGTAAGGTAATATTTCTGTTTTGTTTGGTCTGTGGTTGCAAGTTACAAAAACATGATGTGCATCAATTGAAATTTTTCACTCTACTCAATATATCAATTTCTTAGAATATTGTTGCCCCAACTATTATTATTTTATCTGAAAGTATGAGAAGAAAAACAATATGCTGTTTAATAATTTTTGGTACTTACTAAAAAGGCTTACAATGTGCGGCAAAACAACATCCCGGTACACACTCCAAACCAAGATCCCGGATCTAGGTTTAATGAACAGTGTTTATTTGTTTTGACAGGTGATGTGTCAGTCAGCTAGGATGTAAAAAAAGTATTCAGTATAACCTTAAAATCTCCACAAATACAGATTTAGTAATCTATTTTGTATGGAGTTTGATATTTTCATACTCTTAGACCCCTGTAGTCCACAAAGTGTTCAACTATTGAGGTTTTACTTAAATTCTCATCAATACAATTACCATTTAGAACTGAATAATATAATAACTGGATATTGTTTAGAAAAAATTACAAAACATATATGTGAGAGCTTGCAAAACTGACCAAAAGACTCTGGCCATATAGAAGGCGACCTTGGGTTAAGAAGCCATTCTCTGAATTTTCTTTGTGGCATTTTGTTTTGTAAATAGAAGACTGTATTAAAAGGATATTTAAGGTGCATTTTAAATTAATACATTTCTAATATTCCAACCATGTCTTGATAAAATTATTCTACAAATATCAGTTTTTAAATAATAAATATTCAACAATCGTTAAAAAGCTACATGTAGGCTAAAGGATTTCTAATAAATTACCTCTTGCACACTTGAGTAATTTTTAAAAATTTACTTTCAGGATATACTTCATCAATAAGCTAAATGTGTGTTTGTTATATCTTTTCTAACTAAAAAATAAAATAAATAAAAAAGTATAAAATGAATAAATAAAATATTTAATTCAAAATTAAGATATATGTATATTTTAGTTTATATATCTATTAAAATATTTTTTCTTTTTAAACAAATTAGATACTTAAAGGAAGAACAAGACTACTTTCAAGCAAATATGTTGATAATTACCATAGTTACAGATTTTTAATAAAACCCTTGAAAAACGCCAATTTAGGCTTATCAGTTTTGGGATAATAAATTTAATTTATCAGCTGTATTTATTGTATATTTACATTGTGTTTGTTAACCTAATTATTTACCGAAGTATTTATGTGTTTGGTATTGATCAACTGTTCAGAGGTTCCTAATTAATTATTATCAATTGAATTTTATTTTGTGTGTGTTGTTATATTCTTTTTATACTTAAATTGTATCACTGTGTAAGTTGTATCAACTAGAGCCTAAATATTTATTGTATTATTGGTCAATAAAAATTGATTGAACTAAATGATTGCTTGCAGGGTGTCTGTGAAGGATTGAGTTATGAAGAAATGCAGGACAAATTTCCACAAGAATTTGCATGGAGAGACCAAGACAAGTTACATTATCGTTACCCGTGGGGCGAGTCCTACGTAGACATCATGAACAGATTGGCACCAGTCTTGCTTGAACTTGAGCATGAAAACAACTTGCTGACCATCAGCCATCAAGCTGTGCTGCGATGTATCATCGGATATTTTTTGAACACAAGCCCAGGTAAGATGAGCTATACTAATGTTTTACATTCTGTCTGAGATTCAATCTAAAAAATCATGACATTTTATTTTTTGTATAGTAAAATAGATAATCATGAATTGAATTTGAGAGACTTAGTGATATATTAAAATTAAGGTTAAAGATATAAGAACATTTTTAGGTTAGGTTAAAGGGCACTAGGCCAGAAATTAATATATTGGAGAGATAGGACATCAGCAAACTTACCTTAGAAGACAAGTTCACTAACACCAGAGTAGTAGTAACATACACAAAATAAACATATAATCACACAAATTTTCAATGCCACTGACACTTTCTTCAGGTGAGGAGGGAGGGAGGAGGGGAAGACTGACATGGCTTCCACTATTGCTGGGTAGGGGCTATGGTGGGGGTTGTACACCCATAGAGCAAAACTCAGGTTTAGATGCAGTTTTTCAGTTAGTAAATGAAGTTTACTGATGGGGAAGGGGTTGAGGGGAAGTGGTCTATCTTATGTTCTGATTAGGTGGGTCACGGGATTTTGTTATCCATTGGTGTGCTAATTCCATCCTTCGGAGTTGGGAACTATTGGCACAAAAGGAATGATTTCTTTTGTAAATCTCTCTGGTCTGAGGAAGGTGAGTGTGGTTCACCGAAATCAATCACCGTAATATTTGTGCATTTTGTGCTTATATTGTAATAAATTTGTGTTGTGTGACGTTTACTTGTGCTGTATATACACCAACACGTATTATGCTAATTAAAAAATTATTTATTGTAAGAGTAATGACAAAGGGACCAAGTAGCCTTGAAGACTGAGCCTTGAAGGACGCCCATTTTTACAGGAACATTTGTTCTTAATTAAGACTTATTGTTTTCTATTAGTTAAATAAGACCTAATAAGACTAGACGATACATCTGAGATTCCATAAAATTTCCATTGCTCTATCGTAATATTAAATGGGACACAATGAAACGCTTTACTTAAATCCATCACTGAAAGGCCTAGTGGTTCTCTGTTTTTAAAGGCATTTTAAGAGTTATTCATTACTTACATGAAAGGTTTTAGCATTTGAGTGACCTAAAACCAAATTGTGACTCAGATAGAAGACTGGATCGTTCAAAAGTAGTGTGATAGTTTTGTATACTTAAGCGACTAGTATTTTAGAAATGGACAATGAATATAGATAATTTTAGAAATGGACAATGAATATAGATAATTTTGAGGCGTTCACCTGTCTTATCAACTGGAAGAATTTTAAGCATCTCAGAAAAGTAACCAAACTCAATGCATTTAAGAATAAATGCAAATGGTTTTTAACCGATTAGCCTACAAGTTTTTTTTTAATGTGCAGTCCGCTATTCTAGCAATTAAAATCAAGGAAAATGTAAGCTTTTGGGAAGAAATTTATAAAAAATACAATTTTCAAATTAGAGCAAAAAATGTTATATTTTCATTTTCACAACAAAACGGCTTCAAAACTATATAGTTTATAAGTACTTAATGAGTTGCTCTAGGTTTGTTGACAGTTTAATTCCCTACAAGAAAATATCATATTTTATAGAAAATATTTTTAAAACATTAAACAAATTTTTTTTAAACCTATGTAAAATTCGTCATTTTGACTTTTGCAAAATACAAAACAATGATTACCTTTAACTGCAGGCAGAAAAAACTTGAGTGGGAGTTAAATTTATAATACATTTATATTAAAAATATGTAGAATTTAAGTATTTGAAAATTATAAGACAAACTTTATACTATACAAACATAATAACAATAGAAACTTGCACTTATGGTAATTCTTTGTCTGCTTATGTTTACAATGTCAAATTGATTGTAAAACAAACCAGCTGATTGTTACAAAGCTGACAAGGAACAGAAAACAAGGTTATTATTGTCAAACTCATTGTTGTTTAGCTCGCAAGGCAAACAATGTAGTTTGGCACGCAACATTGCCGATTTGCCATGTATTTTTAGGTTATAAAATGATGATTATAAAGTAGCAGCCCATATATATTTTTTTACAGTATTTCGTATTTCACTGATTGTATTTGATGCAATAGTGTATTAAAAAAATATTTAAAAGGCATTTTTTTTACTAAATAATTTGGTATTCAAATGGATTCATACTTCTATAGTTTGAGAAATTTGGTACAAAATTTACTGTCTGATTCGCATGATGATTTTTACAACATTTGAGTAATGATTAAGTGTTTGGAGGAACTGAATTATTTCTTAGTAAGTTATAATATAAAATATTAGTAGTAGATGGGATGCTGTCCCCTTAATGAGTTTACTACCTTTACACTTACAGTAGTGATGATCCACCCACCCATACACGTACAGTGGTGATGGCCCACCCACCCACACACGTACAGTGGTGATGGCCCACCCACCCACCCATACACGTACAGTGGTGATGGCCCACCCACCCACCCGTACACGTACAGTGGTGATGGCCCACCCACCCACCCATACACGTACAGTGGTGATGGTGATGGTCACTGAAAGTTCAGTGACAACATTTGTAAAAAAGTTGTTCAGTTATGTTGGATTAAATGGAACTGTATTTAGTGTACTGTAATTATTTCTTGCTTGATGATATCCCAGGCGGACTTTCTCTACCTTAGCTTCAAAATATATCTCTCTCTTGTACTAAAATCTGGTTGTACCATTGTACTTTTTAAGTATTATCTTAAGTAGAATAGTAACGACAAAAAGATTTATATAGCATTTTAAAAAGTTGTCACATAGCTCTTCTACTGTTATTTTACCAGAGAAGAGATTTTATATCATAAACCATTTCCCATTTTTTAAATGTCTATACATAAATGAATTACATTTTAAAATTGCTTATGCACAGAAGTATTATTGATAAAAGTTTTATTTTACAGATGAACTGCCGTACCTCAATGTTCCTCTGCATACAGTAATTAAACTCACTACAGAGGGCTACAAGAGTCGCATTGAGTTTATCAAGCTCAATGTAGAATGTGTCGATACCTACAGGAAGCAGCCTAAGGTGAGATTCTCTTGTTAGCCTGATGAGATATTTAGGTGAAACTTATCACTTTCAATGGTCATGAATAAATCACTAAGCAAAAAGTATATAAACCATTTATCGAATTTTTATGCTTTCAATTATAGTTCCATATAATTTATAACGGTGAATACATCAATTCTATTTATGTATTCATAACAGTTTCTCTAATGTTATTTATTATTTTTGTTAAGCAGTTAGATGTAAGAATCTTAACTTCATCTATTTTGTTTAGATCAATAGATATTTTTTATTTTATATCATCTCACTGACACCTTCTTCAGATGAGAACCCAACTAGACACATTGGTGACATCATTTATGTTTTTGTTGGTACAAGTCTCAATCTATAAATAAATATCTTAGAACTTAGGCTTAAGCGGCCGGTGTCATAACTAGAATCTACAGTTTCCGGTAACAACCGCGTCAAGATACTATCTACAATATTTACAAGATGACCATTGTAGATGACCATGGTCATCTTGTAAATATTGTAGATAGTACCTTGACGCGGTTGTCACCGGAAACTGTAGATTCTAGTTATAAATAAATATATTTGTTTGAATAACTCTCACCTAGCCTAACCCTTTATTTTTATTCCAGAATTGCAATACTGCAAGAACTGCGGAGGATGCATTACTCACAGTCCCAGCCCATTTTGATAACTTGTGGCCAGTAAACAAAACTCTCATTGAGCAGCATTAGAGATAGAATGCACGTATCATGCTATGTTCAGAATTTAGATAGGTGTGTTGGATGTGCAGATTAGACAAATGGATTTTAATCAGTATAAAATATATACTTCTCCATATTAATTTTATTTTAAATTTAGGTTTTTATAAAATAGTTATTGAGGATTTATTTACCATGAAAGTTAAAATGTAAGTGGCAAGAAGCTTAGTTTGATCGTGGAAAGATCAAATTTACCATCTCTATCTCTGTAAAAGGTTATTCCAGTTGAATTCAAACAAAGTATTTTAAACTCATTAAATAGTACATAGCAGGTTAGCTATATATCGTTATGTTATTTAACAAATAATTCCATTATCAGCATATTGTGTTGGTTTTAACGTCACATAGCACAAGTTTAATAGTATAAGTATATATTTATGGTAATTGATTTTGGTAAAAACCACGTTTATGCTCAGATGAAAGGGAATCTATCAACATAAATATATATTCACACGATTACCTTCTTGTACTTAGCATATTTCACTTTATTGTCGTTATTTAACTGCATTACAATGTTAAATAATTTATATACATATTAGAAGTGTGCCAAAAGAACTGGAACGGCTAAATTGTTCTGTTCTGACTCTATGTTCATTATACTAGTTACACGTTCTGATGTCGTTTTCGTTCTGCGTAATGAGGAGTGAGCTTTCCTATACTTTGTGAACAGATGAACTGAACTGAGCCAGTTGTTTACTTTCTTATCCAAATTCCGAGTGTTTCTACAAAAAGACAACTATTTTGTTCCTGTGTCTTGCTCTTGTATCAAAAACATTGTATTCCCAGTCTGTCTGTCTCAGTCCTCCATCTATCTGTTTCTCACGGAAGGTTTGGTTTGATGTGCACGTTATAGTGTTATTGATGTCAAAGTTTACCGTGAAGTAAACTAAAAGCATGTCTAGAATATATGTGATTATTGTAAATTAAACATCTTTGGAGTTTGTTGTATTAAGAAATAAATTGAAACGTTTTTTTTAGTAATTGTAGCAGTTTGTCAGCAAAAACCTCCATTATGTTTTTTACCCACACTCATAATATTATAACCAACAAAAAGTCATTTTGTTATAGTATGATTGACTCGGTCAGCATCAAACTGTATTGACACAAGTAGAAGTCGTGCTCGGAATGAAATTTGGAATGTGAACTACTAAAAGAACAGGTTTTGAGAGTGGTACTGAATGGCCGAGACAGTTCTTGTTTCGGAACTGCTAGGCACACCTCTATTTTATGCACAAATTAGTACCTATTTCCTGAAATTGTTGTCTGAATTTTTAAATAGTGTAATAAAATAAAAATTGTTTGCCTTGATCCAATAATTTCTTGTTAAACCATTAACTTGAATTAACTGACAATATATTAACTGTAATCTTACTAACTGTAAGCATAATAAGTTTTTTGATTATTTGCTCTATCTACTTTTTCAAACTAGTCTGAACAAGAAAGATGTAAATTTACTTTAATTTATTTATGTGAATAGTTAAATAAATTTGTAGATAAATTAAATTAAACATTGAATTTAACGTAAATTTGTATTGAATGCATGTTCAAACCTGCAAATCAAGCAGACACCTTGAACTTGCAAATCTTGAAATAATAGAAGTGAACGTTGATGTTCAAATGAAGTAAAATTGAATAATATTTTCTAAAAAACTAAATAAAACATCAGTTTATAGACAAGCTGCTTATTATTTAATGCAAATATATTTTTATGAAAGACATTTCGAAAGAAGTAAATATAAACCAGCAAAATATATCATAATATATTTTGACTACTGCTACTTTCATAAATGTGAAAGTATTGAAGGAAATTTTCTGTTAAAGATTTTCTTTTTTTTACAGCTATATTAAAGAATTAAGTGCAGGATGAATGGATGAGCTGTTAGGAGGGTTTATAGTGACTGTAGCATTTTTACTATAACGTTATTGGAAAGATTCTAAATTTAATTTTGTGTTGAAAAGTTGAGAGAATGAACTGACATTTCACCTCACATGTAACACAACATTAAGACTGCATATAAATAAAATGGACAAAATTTCACTAACAAAGTTTATGATATAGTCAATTCATAGATATGTAAGTTCATTGATAGAGTAAAATAAAATAATAGATAAGATGGTGTAGTGCAACATTTTTCATTTATTTGTTTTACTCATTGAAGTGAAATAGAGAAAGTAGTACATATTGAACTAGTCTGGGTGCACGGCCAGTCGCAGCTAAACATAGGTGAGAAGTGAAGAGGGGAAATTCAAGCAGTTCCTTGTGTTAAATATTATTATTATTATCAGCTAAGTCCATTATTGTAATATGACTAGCAACAATACTGTCATGCACCCAGACTAGTTGTTCAATATAATTATGTGTGCTTAAATCCTCTGCTACTTAAGCTTCTTGCCTTGTATTACAAATGGTTCGGCAGTACTTAAATGATGGCAAAAATGTAATCGTGTATAAAGTCTAATTCTTATAAGGCTCTGCATAATTATTTTATTTAAATTACACTGTATGATTTTATAAGTTGTGTTCAAAATACTTATAGTTATAAGTGTAGTAAATTTGTTAAAGTATACTGTAAAACAAATAGGATGTGAACTTTTAAATAAGTTAAAGCAATAAGTTTAGCAGTTGAAACATATAATTTTGTGTAAGTGGAAGCAAGCTTAAACTCATAAAGCTATATTCTTAAGACGTAAACTTTTGTCTTAGCAGTGTAATATTTCATCAAGAGAGAATCAGGGTACAAGCTGGAAGGTAGCTGAGACACATTGACAGACTTTCTCTAGCTTGGGGCAAAGTCGTCCTAGTTGAAAAAATGCATTTCACTACATCAAAATAAAACTTAAAATCACAAATATTTTTAAAATTTTTATTTATTGCATTGAATACAACCAAATATTTTATTAAAAATAAATTGAAATATGAAGTAATTCTTGACATTTTCACTTTATGTATCAGTTTATTTATAGTATATTATTTAATATTAACATTATCATAATTATACCGTGTTTGCGCTTGTTTAAGATGAAATTGTTACTATAATTCAAAATGACTGAAATCAAAAGATTATGTTTGAATTAACGTTTAATTCATACAGTTTACTTAAATTATTAAGTGAATTGTTTGAATTAGGCAAGTAGCATAGTATTATTAAGGACTTGCCAGCATGGGTTAATAATCTTTCACCCACCTTCCGGGCTTGGACAGAGTATATATATAGATGCCTATCACACAGGAACCCTCGTTCGATTAGAAGGGATATGGTATATGAGCAACCTTGCTACGGAAAATAGTGCTCTATACAATTTTGATGAAGCTTATGTGTCACTGATAATAAACGTTGTTTAGTTTCATTAACTATTTCACAAATTATGTAACTTCCTTGGCGAGTTTCTTATTTCCAACCATCCAACTATATGATTCAACATGTTTTATATTTACAATAATTAATTCATTTTCCAAAACTACCTTATGTAAATTTATCTGAATTGAATTATTGTTCAATTAAAATTAATATTAAAAAAGAAATAAGATAGCCACAAACCGGTGATAATTTTAGTTTAGTTAGCTAAATTAAAAAAAATTTGATTGCATCTAAGATGTTATGAATTAAATATACTTAACGAGAGGGGTATTATTTAGTTTTATTGTATAATGTTTAAAATTCATAAAAATGTCACTTCACTAAACATTACAAAATTGAAATACTGCTAGTTAATATATTACTTGAGAAATATCCAGTCTGAGCATTTATTTACACATTTGCAAAAAGCTGATCAAAAAAGAAAAAAATAGCTTGACAAATTATTATAAAATAGACAGTCTTAATTATTTTTTAAGAACATATTCTATTGATTATTTAGAAATGTAATTGCGTATGTTATTTATAAATGAATATTTAAAATTCTTGATTTATATTTAAAAGTGTATCTCTGTTCATGAGATTAGTGTTTTAGATTTTGTTTTACTTTTAAGTGTTACTGGTGTTGTTGATAAACAAAGAGTGACACAACAACCTACTAGATGTGCATTTGGAAGATATGCTGAAGGCTGTGTATCCTGTATTTTAAAGTGATTGGGCCCATCTTATTGAAGTGGTGTTAAATGTGAATGAACGTTCTATAAAACGCTGGGATTACTTCATTAAAAGTTTGAGTTTGATGTTTTTATTACTTGAATATTATTGTATTCATTTTTATGACTGTAGGATTACTTTTTTAAATGTTTCTTCAGGTATGAAATGTTGTGTTTGCAATAAATTTATTGTAAAAATAATAGTCATTTTATTTTGTTCCTATGATAATTGCTTTGTTTAAAATTTGATAGAACATTACAAATGTTCAATTTATTTTGAATCAACATTACTTTGAATCAACATCAACTTGAATCACCATTACAAATGGAGTCAAGTGGAACTCCAACTATCCGAACTCTATCTGAATTCCTTTCAGAATGTCATAAAAGAAATCTTACTATCTTATTTTTTTATTTTGTTCTGAAAAAAATAAAAGCATACAACAACAAAGAGTAGTTTAGTATTTTTAATCCTTAGAAAGATAAATCATTCATAAATGTATCACAATAAATAACATATAATATGCCTCAATAAATACTGTACACTGTATAACCGCCTTAAAAGAAAAAAATCCAAATTCTGCCAGGAATCATAATGCGATAAGGATAATGTATTGTCTAGTTACGCTATTGTCCTTCCCTCTGCCAAGTGGATCCCTCCTTTGACAGGAATGTGAATGGTGGTCTTCACGTTGGGGAGCTGGCTGCCCAAAAAGGGAGAAGACAGTCAAACATATAGACCATATTTAACTAAGATGTTTGGCAAACAATAACAGTTAATTACAGTAAATACACAATGTAGTATGTAATTAATTATGTAATAAATGCCCTTTCTCATTTAAAATATTGTTTTATATCCCATTTCAACATACAGGCATTTAATTAAATGCAGTACTTAAATAACTTGAGCTGTTTTTAGATAAAAATCTGTTTATCTGATTATTTGATTATCTGAATACGGTCTGGTCCCAATTGATTTGGATAGTTGTAGTTCTACTGTATCCGAATACAATATGTGTTGCCTTAAGGCTTGTTTTCATTACTACACATTTATCTCAAAACAAGTCGCCAAAAGGAATTAGTCTGCATGATGTAGCTGGAAAAGTACTGGGGCCAAAAATGTGTCAAGGCACAAAACATGTGCTGCAACGTGTGCCTGGGATTTGTATGACTGGAAACAAATGAAATTAATGGAACAAAAAACTACTACATTTGGGAAACTTGAGCAATACATATGCTTCAATCAGTGCTGTAGAAAACTAAAAACCAGTCTGCTTTAGTATTCACCAGTACAGGTGATAACAAATTCAAAATTTAAAGCCAAATAGGCAGAACATAATTCAGACATAAATTTAAATTTTGCTGTTTAATAAAAAATGTTTAGTGCAAAACACAGAACATTTTTAAATTTCTAAACGACTTACTTACAATTAAAACTCCCAAGTTCATGAAAACTAATCAAAAATTATACTTTATTATTGTAATAAATCAATGAAATACTATTTCTCTGATTTGTCTTAGGAAAAAGGTAATAAAACATATTGTGATTATGCTTAAAATATTTATAATTTTTCTACCCTCACGGTAACTGCCATTTTACCATAGGCCTTTAACAAAGAGGCTTAAAAAAAATATGTTTATTGAATTGTTGTGCAACCAGTCCAAACTTGAATAGCACATTATTACAATGTTATTTGCCAAGATACATGCCTTATTGGTTTAGTTGCCTAGTTCTCCCTTTTAACATATTCCAAATGGTACAAACATTTTTATTTTAAATAACATTTAGTTCTACGTTAAGACCAAACTATTATCTGATACACACACTTATTGGGAAATATAAATTGAAAGTACTTATGTTCAAGCGAATACATTTAATTTTGTACAAACTAAAATTTGAAGTTTTCAAGAATTAATATAAAGAATTATAATACTAAATTTAAAGAAACAACATAAACTTTCTTTTGTAGTTGTCAACTTATTATTTATAGGTTTTTATAATTTTTGCCCATACTCTTCCTAAATTGACTGAGGTGGTTGAATAAATTGAAGGAAATATCAATAAATTGATCTGTTTGATATCATAAAATTCATGATAAATATGATATAAATAGTTTATAGCTATTATTTTACTTTGACAGTTATCATTATAAATAATATAATCACAGGTACAGTTATAATTAAGTTAAAACTAAATAACATTTTAGCATAACTGAATAATTCTTAGCTAATATTTGACTAGAATACAAACTAAACCTAGCTCAACTAAAAAAGTAAATAGAATCTAGAACATTTTCCAGGACAAACGTTCCTTTTGGAGGCACCTGAGTTAAGACAGTTTGAAGTCCTTGCTTGTGTCCCCTCATCCCACTGCTTTCATTTGTTCTTTCCCTGACACAAAAAGTATGATTACTTATCACAATTATTATTATGTAAAAATTGAGATAACAGATTTCAACCTTTTAATCATAATTTTGTTAACCCTTTTGGGACCAAGCGGGCGATCTATCGCCCGCAAGTACTATGCGAAAACGACCGTGCGGGCGATTAATCGCCCGCCGAGATATATGCGAAAAGGACCGCGCGGGCGATCCGTCGCCCGCTCAATGTTTTTAATATATTTTATGTTACAGAGGTTAATGTTTATCAGAGTAACTGGTATATATGTTTAGTAATAAGTTCAGAATATTCTGAATCATTCGTGATTGCTGTTGGTAACACTGTTTGTAGTGTTGGAGGGAAATGAAAACAATAATACAACTGCGTCATAAGTTACAGTCGTGTTGAGTCGTCTGCCTGGAGTTTGTTTATATGCGAATGCTTACTGTGATTCTTTCGTTATTATTAGGGTTTGAGTAAAACGTTGTGTTTTCTTAGTAAATTGAGTTGTGTAGAACAAGTTTAGTGTTTGTTTGAAGTGATATTTTGTGTGACACTCAACAATGGAGCGAGAAAACCTTAGGACTAGTGAGTTAGATAGGGAACTGGCAATGTCAGATGACTCTGATCAAAGTAACTTTACTTTGTCTGATATTTTTGGTGACGATTCTGATTCCGATCCACATTACATCCCTGATCAGTCTACTTCTGTTTACAATTTGTCTTCAACCGACAGTGAAAATGAGGTAAGGAGTCAGACTAGGCCTAGAAATCAGCAGAGAAGGAGGCCTGTACCTAGGCCTAATAACAGTAGGCAAGTTTTGAGTGATTCTGATGCTGATGAGAACGAATGGGATGATGTCGAAAATGAGAGTGAGTGGGAAGATGTCAATGAATCAAACCCTCCTAATATTGATTTTGACTTTGAATTTCATGAAATCCCTGGGCCTAAACACATCCCCTCTCGAGCCACTAAGCCGTTAGATTTTTTCAATCTGATTTTTACGGAATCTCTTCTAAACATGTTTGTAAGAGAGACGAATAGGTATGCTGAGCAAACACTAGCTGACCCAACAAAAAACATATCACCTGGCAGTCGTCTTCAGAATTGGGTGCAAGTAACCAGCAAAGAAATGATGGCTTTTATAATTGTAATTTTCAATATGGGATTGAATGTCAAGCCTACCCTAAAATCCTACTGGACAAAAAATGACTCCCAACATGTCCTATGGTTTGGCCAAATGTTTTCCCGGCGTCGATTCTAAAACATTTTATCTTTTTTTCGTATGGTTGACAACACTAAATTGCCCAAGGCTAACGAACCGGGTTATGACCCTTGCCAAAAATTTCAACCCTTGCTAGACCACTGTAATTACATTTTCCAACACTTTTACATTGCCAACCAACAGTTGTCTATCGATGAAACTCTGATAGGAACCAAAAACCAGACAAGTTTGATGCAATATCTACCCAAAAAACAGCATCACCACTGGGGTATTAAGTTTTGGGTTATTTGCGATGCTGTTACTAAATACTGCCTAAAACTGTTTTGTTACAAGGGGGCGAAGTCAGATGAGGATAAAGATGACATAAAAAAGTTTGGTCTGGCTTATACAGTGGTAAAAAAACTTATTTCTGCTTGCAACTACCTAAAAAAAGGTTATCATATCTTCATGGACAACTTTTTTTCTAGCATACCGTTGGTTAGATGGCTTTATTCAGAAAATACTTTTGCCACTGGAACTATAAGAAAAAATAGGAAAGGGCTCCCAAAAGAATTTGTTAAAAATAAGTTTTCAGTTGGAGAAAAACTTTACAAAAGAAAGGACCTGTTCTACTTATCTCATCAAAAAGTAAAATACAGAATGTGTCAGTCACTGTTAAACGTCGTGGGAGAATTACTACCAAAGATAAACCAGCTATGATAGCTGATTATAACAACCACATGGGTGGTATTGATACCCTAGATATGATGTTATATTCATATCTGGATGAGCGTAGAACCACAAAGTACTGGAAAAAAGTAACATTTAACCTGTTTTCCCGGATGTTAATAAATTGTTATATATTATATAAAGCTACTTGTGAGAAGAATCAAACAAAAATTCTTGATAGGTACCAATTTATGGTAACAATTATTCAAGAAGTTGGTGATGATTGGAAAAAACAACGAAATGGAGGGGCTGGTGACAGAAACGAAACTTTACCTACAAGAGAACTAATAAAATTGCCAGAAAAAAAGGAAAAGACCTGTTGGGTATGTTCGGATAAAGGAGGACATACAGAAGCAACTAGAAAAAGGAAGAGATCAAGGACTGTATGTTCAAGATGCGATGAAGGGTGCCATTACCAGTGCTTTTCTAAGCATCGGTGCCGCATGTAAAGCATAAAAATTCAAAAAACTTGTAAATAGTATGTGTAAATATTTGTTCTAAGTGTTATTGTGTAATTTAGACTGTTCTCCAGTGACCAGAATCCAGCTTTGAGTGAGTACCTAATCATTTACTGCATGTTAGTTGTATACTTTATATTTTAGCAAAAAACCCGTAGTTTACAGTATTTTATATATTTATTTATTTCTAAAGTAAATTTTACTGTACATAAATAAAACTTTGCACTTTATCAGAAAACTATGTTCTAAACATAATGAGCAGGTTTCCCACACTAAAAATATTTCAAGTTTCAGAGCTATAGTACAATAGATTTGTAAATATAAAGATATAAAAATATATTTCTATTTATTTTTATTTTTTAAATTTTTTTTTATGTGTGTATATGAAATTACTTTATGCTAGTACTGTAGTACATTGCTTTGCCTAAAAAATGACACTAAAATCATGTCTCTATCTTTATTGAAAGTTATTTTCTAAAGAGTTTCCCGAAATCCTACAAAATGCCCTTTTGAGGGACGGTCTTTTTCAGCTGGTGCTATGTTATATCACTGATAAAAAAAAATGTCACACAAAAAATGCCCATAAAATTAATGGTCCTAAAAGGGTTAATACTGGATATCAACTAACAAAAATGTAGGTATTTTCATTAAAAATATACTTACTCATATAAAAATACTACCCATACTTTCTTTATTACAATTTTATTCACATTTCCACTCTTCCCTTTCTGACATACTTCTATGCACTGTCTGAGATCTACATTGTGCCCTTTTGCCACCAAATGTCATTATCTTGTACCTTCCTTTGTACTTGTAATGTATTCTTATTCTTCATTTGCCTAAGCCTAAAAATATAACCTTTCTTATATTTTCCTGAAAAAATCCTACATAACTCTTTTAGAAATTATTTTATATACACAATATATATATATATATATATATATATATATATATATATATATATATATATATATATATTACATGGATTTAACTTCTCAAATATGTTGCCTCTCTAGTTTCCAGCTTCTGTTATCTTTGCAACGCACTGTTATTTGTGCATTCTAAACACAGCTACTTTACTTTTCTGAAAGGTATATTTACTTTAACTATAAAATTTTTAAAGTCATCATAAAAAAGTTTTGTGAAGAATGGCATTGTAATGTTTTAAAAAGTCGATTTAACAATTTTGCTAAAGTTTTAGATTAGGTTACTTGATAAGCCTAAACAATATACATGGTTATCTGGACTTTGCAGCTAGAGTCAAGGCACTCTTCATTCATTGGAATTGTGGCCTTCTTCCTGCAAGAAACATTTTTATGTTGATTGGTTTGGTAGAGGGATGAAGGTGCCTTCTAATTGGCTGAAGAGTTTGGTGGGTTTGAGTCCTGGTGCGATGGTTAGAGCAGTTTTGAGCGCTTCTAGGATGCTGTACTGCAATCAGTAGTACTTAATGGATTTTGGACAGAGTTAGCTGAGTGTTTTTTATACATTTTTGTTGAATTTTAGTTTTTTAAGGCAAAATTCAACCAGCCAACCAAACATAATTATTGTTCAAAGTGACATGTGCTCTTCAAGCACTATGCATGTTATGTTTTGTTCAACCAGACATCTAACTTGCAATTTTACAGGATTCCTTTAGTATTTAATTGAAAGTAAATATTTTAAGAAGAAGACCTAAGTTAAAAAAGAATCCATTTTTAATTACTTTTTGGGTTGATTTATAAAATATTTTTTTGTAGAAGTTTATTTTTTAATAGTTTGTATTAAAGACAGTTAGATTAGAAAAACCCGAACTACAGGTTTTATTTTAGAGTGCCTTTGAAAGATTGTACTAAACATAAAAAAAACCTACAAACTATTTCCAGCCGGTTAGGGACATGTTGTCATAGGTAGACAGACGGTGGTCAAACATGTAAAAAAAACATCCTTTTCAAGTCTTTCTGTACCATGAAAGTACAAACATGTAAAAAAACATCCTTTTCAAATCTTTCTGTACCATGAAAGTAAAATTGTGTTTATACTAGGAGTATGCGAGTAGCTCGAAATTCGAGTTTTTTCAAGTTAAAAAAAAAACTCGAAAAAATCGAGTCAAGTTTTGCCATATCTTTGAGCGTAAAACGCTATAATGAAGACAAAAAAGTCCCATTTGTATAATATATTATAAAGATAATCATTTTATGTAGGCGACTATATTTAAAATATTACCATAATATCGTATTCATAACCTGATATGCTCTCGCGATCTATTCAGATTCATGATTCACGCACACCAGTCTCGATCGTACGGCCATGGCAACTACGACGAAAAGTATTCTCGTTATTTATAAAGAAGGCACGACCAAATAAGCTGTTCCACTAATTATTCATACAAAACGTGATAACTGATCACAAAGAATCAGTTATTGAACCGTTTCAAAACTTAGTTACATAGCTACTTTTACCCACATTTGAAATTAACAGTTGCATTTATTTCAGGTTCATTACTTTAAAAGTTCATAACTAAAACTATTCTAAGACTCAACATTTTGGACAGATTTAATTAAATAACGTTCAATCTGTAACATAAACTACGCATGGAACGTAAACTATTGAAATGCTATAATAATTTGAGATAGAATACCCGGAACAGTTTCGTTCCAGCACCATGACTAATAAAATAACGACTAATGTAGCTACTACCAGTACATCGTCGACTTGACGAGTCCCAATATAAAATGTACTGCTAGTCTTGGATTCGATTTTTATCCATTTTGTTTTGAGTTTTTGTTGACGTGTACACTAGAAATGGGAATTACAGTTACTTTTTCGATAAACCTATTACGTAATTCTATTATGTTCTGATAACGTATTATGTTATAATAATCTGTTATTTTTGTAACCTGTTACTCTCGATCCATTGACGTTCCAGACAGTTATTCTGTTTCTGTTATGGCTTGACGTTTCTTAACGGCTCGAAGCCTCGTTACGGCTGGTCTAGATAACGTTCCAAGTTACCGAAGGTTATGAAGTTGAAGCAGAGATCAAGTAAGTTTATTATGTTTGGGATGTGGTTGAGGTTATGCCTTATGTTACATTATGATATCGATAATAACTTACTGTCGTTGAGCTTTGCTTGCCCTAATGGTATACAGAGTTGCCACTCAAAGTTTGTTCTGTTATCGATAATTTAACTGTAAACTGCAAGAGCTTTAAGTTTCATTTGTTGTTCAGTTATAGTTCTGCTTACTTCTCAGCGTGCTAGTAATATAAAGTTCGTTACAACCTTATCATGCATCATGACTGGGAGTTACAAAAATAATAGGGTATTTCGTGTAACCTATTAAATTTATAACAGGTTTCGTTAAATAACCTGTTATAGATAACGTTTCTTCTTGGCACATGGAACAATGGAAGTACAAATAGCTGATGAAAACCAAAACAAGGTTAACCTTGATCAGTCGTCACGGCAGTTGTTATCGCTAGTTAGTATTGTATTGACATTAATTATTTTGTTTCTGTTAGTGGAAACAAAAAATTCTAGTCAATGGTGAAATTGAGGTTAGCTGAAAAGAGCATATTATTGTGTTTTCATTTTTGAAAATAAAGGATTAAATACTCAACTCGAAAAAAACTCGAACTCGAAATTATGTCTAAAAACTCGACTCAAATCCTAAAATTGCTACTCTCACACCCCTAGTTTATACACATTACATATTAGGTAAACAAATAATAAAGATATGATTACTATTAATTCAAGACAGTTCATTACTAATTGCAATTACATAAAAAAATGAATTGGATTACAATAGTTTATTACACAATAGTATAGTACAATGCAAATATAAAGTATGATTAATATATTTTTATTAGGTCAACTACACAATACTTACATTTCATGGGAACTATATTTTTGTACCATAAACTTTGACAAGTTTTCCAGAATGGGCTGGGAATGGAGAGATACGAACTGTTCCCGACAAATCTGAAAAGATAACTTTTAGGTAACACTTCCAGTCAGCAAGAATATACTACTTCTTGGTGATCTTTACTCGGAGGATGGTTTGCAATTTTTATCTACATGGTATAAACTTGGAGAGTTGTGTGACTTTACACTTGTTTATAAATCCTCTTATAAAAATGTGATATAATTATGAAACTGATTGATAAGCATGATGTGAAATAACAGAAAACATCAAATTCTTGTAGCCTAATGGACATTCTTCCTAACTGCTAACCCACTGGCTTACAACTACAAGTAATATCATAACGGAATTTAAGAACCTATGTTCACAGCCACAAGCTGGCACATAGTCATGCAACATTTATTTTAACATATGCAGTCATTTAATAACGTTAAGTAATTATTGTTAGGTTTTATAATATGGGTGGTTTGATGAAAATTATCATGATAAAAATAAGCAACTCATCAATTAAGATGGCGTTCTTATGAACAGTCAGCACCAGTTGTCATAATTCAGCTATCATTTGTACAGTGAGTTTAGCTAACATCTATACAATAGTTTCAGCTAGCATTTGTACAGTGGTTTTTTTGGGTTTATGCATGCAAGACCATGAAGGAAAATTATTTTTGTTTTTAACTTTTCCTCCTATTTTTTAAAACTTATTATTCACCATTTTTGTTAGGTATAGAAAGAAAATATGTGTATATTTCCAATGTTTCACCATAATTATCTTATAGTACATTTATTTCTGATTTCAAATATATATGTTTTGTTATTTAAATTTTTATTAACTCACATATTTTGTTGAATGTTCGGAAACCTACTTTTATTGTTTAAAAACTGTGTGTTTTTTCAATCTTATATTAGTATATTATGTATTGAGTTGGCACACTAAAATATGTAGAGAACATAGAGGAAAACCACATAATTTTTAATAAAAAAAACCAAAAACTATATATTTAAAAAAAAATTGGGGTCTGGTGGACCACACCGTTATAATTTAAGGTACTAAAAGTAGGTGTTATACATGAAGGTTAACTTCAAGTTGTAATTTCTTATTAAACGTTTAGTTAATAAATGAATATTTTATTTACAGTAAATGCTACATGAGAAATACTTTTAACAAATAAAGAAAAATATTTTACAAAAAAATCATACCTTGTTTTGATAAATTACAACTTTGTTTGGTTTTCTCTGCAAGTGTATCACTCTTCTTATTAAAAAATTAAAATATTTTGGTAATTCATTTGGGGGGTTTGTTCACTACTAATGGGTCTTTTCTTTTTAGTCGTGACTCATGTTCAATAGTCAGTGTAAAACATTATACAGTATATACAGCACAGTGAATAGTTTTTACATTTGTGAGTTTTTAAAACGTATATTAACAGTAGATTTTTAGAGTTTTATAAGAAATAACACAAGATCACAATCAACTTTCATTTTTATAAACTTAAGAATCAACAGTCTTCACACCCGAATGCTACCCATAGGGAAAGGCGTTGCTGTTTAATGTTCGAGTATTCGTTGTTTCCACGGATGCATGATGTACAATTAGCAACTTGCACGCAGCGGCGAGTTCGCAAATTCACCAGTAAACAAACAAATGGTGGAAATGAATCAAAACTAATAAAACTAATAATTCGCGATTTTAGTTGTTTACTTACCTATATATATATATATATTTTTGTTAATACGTACTAATTTAAGACTTTAGATTTGGATTTATTCTGTCCATTGAGTGACTTATGGGATTCAGTTTGGGTTAGTAAGATGCGAGGAATTCGTAGCTTTAAGGGGGGGCGATTGACCCCCCCACTGGATCTGCCCCTGCCACTAATACACTATTTTTGGGTTGGCAAATGTTAATTAAGCAAATTAAATTGAAAAAATTAACCCTAGATCTGGGCAATCGACGTGCCACATGTCGATAGAATTTTACCTTTATCCGGGAAAGTGTCCTTGATTAAAAGTGTTGCTACATTTTTGTTTATTAACTTAGTGTAATGAAATTAGTACTATTCGATGCAGAATTTAATATTATTTACATATCATAAAGGCTTATTTCGGTATCTGAAATAATAAACAAATGCCTAGTAAAAAACAAACACAGAACGCAAGTGCACAGTTGAAATGCCCTGCCATAGGCATCTTCGCGAGCTAAAATTGTTATTCTTTGACAAATACTGGACGCTAGCTATCTTGCCGGAAACGGGCCGTTCAAAAATCAATCCTTCTCTTTAACGGAAATATTAAAAAATTCCTTTGTACCTTTACAAATGCATTTTTCTAACTGGGCAATCAACACAAAATGTGTTTAACAATTTTGTCTGTAGAGCTTATTTGTTGCTAAATTTGAATAAAAAAAAGTACCCTTGAAAGATGAAAAAACAACAAATTTGATGGTATAAGTATAGTGGTATTTCGCACCTTCAGTTAGTAGTGATGACCATGCGAAAACGGCGAAAAAGGTCCAGGATGTCACCTCATTCCAACAGAGATGGTTATCAACTTATCTAAACAAGTTGCGTTTTTTTCTTTATATATGCGTTTGAACTTGGTATTTTTTCAAAGAATTTCTTCAAAATGCATATTCCTCTTATAACTTTATAAAAATTATAATTTTCATAGTTGAAATATGATTTGTGTTCACAATAACGTTTTCTAGCAGGATTTAAACAGTCATCAAATAATAATATTTAGGTATGATTTGTATGTATAATTTCAGGAATTTTACAAAATCTTTTCATGCGATGAAAAACAATATTTAGTTTTCTTCATGTGTAAAAAAAGTTTTCACTTATTTCAAAGTAAAATGCTTATGTATTCTATACTAAATTTGATTATCTACAAAACGCATATTGTTTTATAACTGTATTGCTTTTACTTGTGTTCATAACATACCTAATGCTTTGGTACTACAAATTGTTCAACTTTTTTTTGCAAAAAATACTACAAACTTTAAGTTTATTTTTTATTGCACATTTTAATAATGAATACTATTTGGCAACTAAATAGGTCTCTTTTGGCTATCTTGGAATTTTTCCTAAAAATTTTTTATACCATTTATAAGGGTTGTAAGTTGCGATAACACTATATGTTTCAATTGCAATTATTCACTCTACTCACAATATCAATTCTTTACCAATGTAGTTACCACGACTATAGTTATTTTATGTGAAAGTATGATTTATGAGAAGCAAATGGTATGCAGTATTATAATGTATGGTTTCATTTACTATTTTTTTTGAATTTATAAAAAAAGGCTTAAATCGTACACCAAAACTGCTCGCCCAGTTGGTGAGTTTGTATAGGCCCGGATGTACAGTTAATCCTCTAAAACTTTGCAATAAGATAAAATAGTTCCAATAAAATGTAACTATTGATAAATATAAAAACTAAAAAAAATAGTAGTAAAAATGATTAAGAGTTGTCTTATGCTGACAATATAATCTTAAAAATTTATTTTTTAATGCAATGTTTTGCATTATTATTAATATATCTATATAAATAAACTCTTATATCTTAAACTCACTATAAAAACCTTTTAATTATTATACACAATAAAACTAGAAGCATAATCATATTCATAATGAGATATGAGTTGTAAACAGAATGGAATGTTGCCATCAGGTGTTTTTATCAGGCAGGAAGTGATAAGAAAGAGTCACAATAAACAACAAGGGTGGGGCTTAGGAGGCAAGGACCTTCCTCTTTACTGCCTTTGGAATTCTAATGTTATCTGTTTTTCAGGTGTTGAGAGTACTGATAAGGAAATGGGCCTACTGTCTATCTTGCTGTCTGACAAAGTTATTTTGTGGTCAGATATTGTTTCATTGCTCTGTTTATCAGCACTTTTTACTCCTGAAACATTCCCGATATGAAAGCTATCTCCCCATTTAATTTTTCTGGAACTTGAACCACAGAACCAACATTTTTCCATCGGTTCTCGGTTCCAGTTTTTTATCAATAACCTGAATTGAAAACCGACTTTAGGAACCAACCCATCCATAAAACTGTACAATGATTCAGCTACCACCTTACAAATGTTATAAGGTGGGTACAGCTGCCATTTGTAGGTAAGGTTTAGTTAACATCCATACAGTGAGTTCAGCTACCACTTGTACAGTGGATTCAGCTAAACATTCCTCATAACTATATTACTAGCCATGAGCCAAACAAGTTATAACCTATTCTGCTCTAACTTCACCCCTCTGGCCATCTCCATACGCCCATATGGCGATCGATGATTGGTTCGATCGGATTATATGATTCGACACGAGTGATGACAATACAGTCAGATGAATGACCTTAGCTTCCACTGTGGACTGCTTAGCCCACGTGGTCAGCAAAACGCAATTTCGGAAAATGTATGTTGTACTTAAAATTATCATAATAAACATTAACGCAAGTGGAATACACAGTCAAAATAAAGGTTTGGTAATAATTTGTACTGCTATTCGATAAACCTGCTTTATCAAGATAATATTGATTGTTGACAATAGATCACAGCACATTGAAATTGCTTATCAACATTATTACGACACAAATCCTAAGACTGTACCAGGAACAGCCTTTCGATCAGAATAGGTTGATATTTAACTTCCAAAGACAGATTTTATATAAATTAAATTTTTATAAAGACATAGCAATTTAAAAATCCACTTGGCCTCATATCTAGGGCCAAGAGATGTATACAAAGTTCAGCTCTATTGAAATACATGGTCCAAATCAAGAAGCTAATAAGCTACAGTACCTTTTTAACAGCTTTGAGTTCACTACAAAATCAAAGTAAAAAAAAAAAGGACTTGAATGAACTTTAATTTATAGTAAACAAGATATTATTAAAATTGTTGAATCAAAATCCAGTTGTTTGTGTTTTTATCAGTGAGAGGTAATCTTAATTTGATTAACACTTTTTAAAAATAAATTTGCTATGATAAAGTTTAGTTTAAGGTTTTACCTGATTCATGATGTGGACTGTGCTGGCATGAGTCCAATAACAATCGTGGACTGACACAAATGTAATGCCCTTTTGTTCACAAAATATCGAGGTCAGCATCATGTGACTCGAGTCTAACGAATGTATGAAATTAGGTGGAAATGCATTTTTCTGTTTCATAACATTTGGGCGCCTAAAATCATAAATTTAACAATTAAATTTATGAAATTAAATTTTTTTAACTTGTTGAGAAATGTGCATATAATATGTCATACATAAATTTATGTGCTTACGTTTCCTACAGGATGAGGTGAAAACCTATTATACTATCAAAATTATTAATAAGTTTGCCAATGGTTGTTAATATTTCTTTTATTGTGAGTAATTGTTCTGAACTAATAGGTGTTTAATGAGCAATTTGGCATTGTGGTGACAATTCAAGGAATCTGAAACCAAGGTGACCCAATTGTTAACATTCAGTGAGGATTGGGACATGACATCCATTGGCAGTATATCTTGATAGATGTGATAAATCAAAATCAAGTTTTACAAGCTTACAAATATCATAAATGAATTTACTCCTTGTATAGACTATACATCTGTTGCGGGGAGGAGTCGCTCAGTAAGCCTTACATAACTAAATACAAAACTAAATAAAATTCTTACATTTAATCATTAACAACTGTACAATAAATAAATTTAAAACAAATGTAAATGAAAAATGAAATGAATAAAGCAAAGTAGAATCTGAAAATAAAATTATGATTACAAGAGTACAGAATTAAAAAAATAAATATTAATTAAATAGAACGATGCCAAATTTTTAGAAAAATAAATTATAACTTATAAGAAAGGAATTACTTCTCATCAAAGGGGAGCTCACACATTTTATCTTACTAAGTTCAATAAAGGTGCGAGGGGGAAGGAGAGATAAACGATAAAGATGCCTAGTGAGAAGGTGGTGGCTGTTAGTTTATTATTGGCGGAAATATGTATATATGAGAGGAGGAAAATCTAATGTTATATATAAGAGGAGTCAGAAATAACATCTGACATTCAATGAAGTTGGATGTTTGGTACCAGCAATTTAAAAATAAAAAGGTGTGAAACTAATGTAAACTTTTTGCAAAAAAAATAATCAATTTTGATTGAAATATTGTATCAGGTTACTAAGATTGACTCAGGTATATTTAACAATGCAAGAGAGAATTTGCAAATATACTTTCATATGGTTTTAGAATATGCATTTACAAATACCAACTGTGGAGTAACATTTTGGAGAAAATGACACGCAATAAACAAAAATATTCAGGAAATTACTTGATGAACAAATTATGAAATGTTCATTTTACAACGTATTTGAATTCCAACTCTGGAAAAATAATTTTCCATTAACAACTTACTGTGGGATTCAAAAGTTTATTCTGTAGAGTTCAGAAGTTGCTACAAAAAATACCTATAAAAAGTTAATTACATCTTTGTTTCCTTGTTTTATCATGCATTCAAGGGTGTACAGAAAAATTATAATTGCGTTTATTATTTTTTATTAGATGAAGAAAGAAAAAAGTCTGTTGTTTCTGTTTTTTAAGTAACAACTGAATGTTAAACTAAGAAAAAAAAATGTAAGTAACATGTGTGAATCAATCGCAACTTTAAAGAGCTGCAAACCAGGTATCCAACATACAAGTCTTAGAACGGCGAGAAATGGCCTGAGGGTGTGCTGATTAATGATTTTTGACCAAAACGTGTCACTTCATCAAATAATAGGCCTAACATTGGCCTTAATAGACCAATTATTTAGGCTCTATTGATTATAGGGGAGTAGAGTCGAATTCAAATAATCCTAAAAACCTGAAAATTATGTTTCTTAATGTGAGATCTGTTTTAAACAAAGTCGAAATGTAAGAATCACTGTTGTATAGTTTTCAACCTAAGCTTGTTTGTTTGGCTGAGACATGGTTAAATAAGGAAAAAAATAGTTATTTTAAAATTGATGGCTTTCATAAAGTTGCTGATAGTTTTAGAGAAAGAAAAACAGGAGGAGGCGTAGCAATTTTTAAGTCTGCGGATAATATTAAGACTAGTCCTTTAAATGCAATCCAGTCATTATCAGCTGAAAATGTATTTGAATGTTGTGGATTAATTGTGACTTACACTAAGTTTAAATTTATACTACTAAATATTTATAGGCCACCTTGTAAAGTAAACTTTCTTCAGTCTATTGATGTGTTGGAGGATACCTTAACCCTATGAGTCTCAACGTACAACTATAAGCTCTTCTGAAAAATGTATGAGAGAAGCCAACATTTGACTACAAGCTCGCGGCAAAAATGAGTGAGAAAAGCCAACGTACGACTAGGAAGCCGTCTCGGAAAACATTTTTTTAATTTAATTATTAAAATTATTTAATTTTTTAAACAAATTATTCTATTTGTTAATAGAAAGTATCGATCTTGCCAGAAAAACCTTGATATAGTGCAAATATAATTTATTAGTTGGAGAAAAGATACAAGAACGATGCACCATTTGGTAGGGGCCGTGCTTATTGCTAGCGCTATCAGCTATTTTCGTTTGTTATTTAGTTCTGACTGCATCTGGAATGTTTATTTCTTGTACCGATATTTTATTTTATAAAAATGAAACGTTCATTATCTCCAGTAAGTGAAAATACTGTTCAAACAGTGATAGTTTGAGTGGTGAAAGTTCAGTCAGACTTCATCCCTACTGGTTGCATTTTTATAAATGTTAAATTTTTTTATTTGTAAGACAATTTTGAAATAGCCTAATGATGTTTTTAAAAACTTTAATTTTTTATGCTAAAAACAATTTTATTTCTAATTTAGAATTTTATCAGTTCTAAAATTTAATTGTAGTTTAGTTTTAACAAGTGTAAATATTTGAAATATGTAACATTTTTAAAAAATTACTATAAAACTTGATTTTTTAAAGATAAGTTTCTGATTTTTTTGTACGTGAGTACAAAAATATATTGTTTATTGAAATAATACTATGATTTATATAAGAGGAATTTTCTCCTTTGTGATTTCTCGGATCAAAATGGAAAATTTACAACAATTTTGTTTGATAAGTACAATATTTTTGTTAATAAAAATATTTTTAGATAAATATTGTTTCTATGGGAAGAGTCTAATTATCAAGAAAACAAAACAAAAAGTATGTGTTTTTGTTGATAAATAACAAAAATATGATAGTTTAAACAATAAATGTCAAAACTGCTAATTTTTGCCCGGCTCTTGTAGCACTACCATATGGTCAAAAGCCTGGCTCTTCTTGCACATGGGATTAGAAAAATGTCTGGGACTCAAAGGGTTAAGTATTATTAAAAATGAACATGGTGATTTGCCTCTGGTAATCTGCGGAGACCTCAATGTTGATAATCTTGAGGATTCGTGGAATAAGGAATGTTTGAATGATTTGTTACAATCAAATAGTCTGTTACATCCATCTGTTACATTTGTCAAACAATCAAATGTAACGGATGGATTAATGTTACATTTGACCATCATACAAGAGTCGATGGAAATTCCTGTAGACATAGCCAATTAGATTATTTTATTACTGATATGAAGAAAACTGCTTACTATCTCGAAGTATTACCTTCTCTCATATCTGATCACAGTTTATTAGTTGTTCATTTAAATTTAACAATATCATACACTCGTAGGAAAATTGAAAAAAGGAAAATGAATCAAGCAAACCTAGACCTATTCAGATGCTTACTTTCGGCCCAAGATTGGCCTGTTTATGATGTAAAGAAAAATAATGTTGATGAAGATTTTAATGATTTTTATTCCACTTTTATGTATATGTTTGAAGTTTGCTCTCCAAAGGCAACATTTAATATTAAGAACGATTAGCGTGTTAAATGGTTATGAATCAAGAAGTTATCGAGTCCGAGTTGAAGGATCTGTATTGGCGTAACCTATTAGGAGATATAAATGTGTCTAAAATATCAGCAATTTCTAAATATGGTCATATTTTCAATAATACCCTTTCATATTTCCATTGAAAGGTGAAAGCGACAAAAAATAATACAATACAATAAAATTCCTCTCAAAATGAATAAAACAATAAATTGTATCTATCATATTTTGAAATTTGGGAAGTTTGGATGAATATTTATTTTCTATTGAAATTTCAAACTCTGTCCTTACTCGTGAAACAAAAACTAGGCACTTTTTTTGTAGTTTATACAATAAAAATTAATAGCACAACCATATAAATCTTTTGTTCATATCACTGAATGCATAATAAAACAATGAAAATGAAGATGTAATTCAGTTTTTCATAGATATTTTGATTCACCTTAACAGACTATACTTTTGAAACCAACTATACTATAGTCTTGTAATTTCTGACATCATTCTTTTTACAAGACAATATCTGTCAATTGCAATACCAGTTTATATATTACTCTGTAGTATAACTAATAATGAATATTGTTTAATACTCACTCAAAAATGTCTATAGGAAAAAACTGATAAATGTGTCCGAACTTATTGGTTTCAAATAATTGTTTTCTTTTGGCTGTGCGAACATAATGTTGTACAACTGGTAAACCTAAAGGTGTTACATACTCCATGTTTTGACCACATAACTGAGACACTTGCCGGGCACACTCCGTGAACCAGTCCTGTCAGAGAAAATATTTCATTTCAATTAGTGTGATTTGTACAAAAATACATGAACTTAAGATAAGAAAAATAAAAAATAAAATCAGATTGTCAATTTTATAAAGCTCTAGATAATATAAAAGAAGTAATTTCCAACCCTACTTGGGCCACCTGACTATTGCGGATCTGTTTTGCAAGTCCTTGCAGACTTGGTTTATCCATCAGTTTACTTATTCAAAATGCACAACTATAACTCCAATTGATAGAGTATGTTCCATGATTACTTGTTCATGTTTAGAACATCTATCAGTAATAAGTATTTACAAAGAAATAAACAGCATAGTTTGAAATTTCTAAGAGCAATTCAATGTGGCATTGAACATTTGTGAGATTATGTGTTTATTTTGTGTATGTTACTACTACTTTGGTGTTAGTGAACTTGTCTTCTAAGGTAAGTTTGCTGATGTCCTATCTCTCCAATATACCAATATAGTAAAGAGAATTAACTAGGTAAATATTATGATATCTAAAAATAAGTTGTATAGTATAACCACTGGAAAATCCTAGTATTAATTAGTATATTTGTGTAATTTTATGTTATTTGTGTATTTGTATGTACACACATAACAAAGTATTAAAATAGTTATTGACTTTAGAAATAAAAGCTGTCATAATTCTACCACAATTCTATTTTGATGACAAAGCCTGTCCACTAAAATAAACATTTATTTTCATAATATGTAGCACAAATTAATCAGATACAAAAATTGTTTTGTACATATTTAAAAAATGAACAACTCACCTGTATTTCCCTAGTTGATTTGAACATTTCTCTTAAACTTTCAAATGTCTTCGCTGCTAGGTATGTGGAAGCAGGCCAAACCAATTCTTTTGGAAATGAGTCAATATCTAAAATAAATAAATAAATTAGGACAACCAATGACATAGGTAACTAGAATCTACATTTTCCGGAGACAACCGCGTCAAGGTACTATCTACAATATTTATAAGATAACCAGACGTTTCGCCCATACTGTGATGTGGCATCCTCATTGGTTTCTCTGAGACTTGAGATCGGCAATGACCTTCCTCCATGACTGAGATGTGGCATTCTCAGTCTCAGAGAAACCACTGAGGATGCCACATCACAGTATGGGCGAAACGTCTGGTTATCTTGTAAATATTGTAGATAGCACCTTGACGCGTTTGTCACCGGAAAATGTAGATTCTAGTTATGGCACCGGCTGCTTAAGCCTAAGTTCTCATGACATAGGTAATTGTCATCTTCTCTAATTCCTCTGACTCTTTCATAATCTGGCACTCACAATACATTACATGAACTAATAATCTCTATGTTAGATTCTTTTATGACATTTTTATAGTATATCGTTCAGCTGAAGTATAGCTATGGTACTCTGCCATCAATACTGCTCTGCTGTCAACCACGGTAAAAATAAATTTTGTTTTAGAGAGGCTTTAAATAATTAACACACTTTTATGAATAAGGTATATAACTGTACACATTGAAAGGGAAAAGTTAATGGCATTTTTTTTGGCCATAAAAAAGCATTTGAATCATGCCATTTTATTAAACAAATTATATTTTTGGGGCGTTAAGGGTAGGGCGTTTGATTAGTTTAAAAGAAACTTAAAAAATAGAAAACAATATGTAAAAATAAAATTGGTTTATAGTGTCGCTATAATAATTAAACATGGCATACCTCAAGGGTAATTTCTTGGCGTCATCTTATTTTCAATATATACAAACTTTGTAACTAGAAATTTATCTAGCAGTTTTAACATACTTTGCTGATAATACAGCTCTGAGCTATGCAGGTAATAATTGGATATAAATAAAAATGCTATTTAATTAATGAAGTTTTAGACTTTAAACTGCAGCTCTGGATGTGCTGTTGTTGGGGAATCAGATAACATAAGTAACTGAGAGTAATTCTAGACAGTGAATTAAACTAAAAAAATCCGATCATTTAAAAACTAAGCTGAAAAATATAATAAGACAATTCTAAATCTCAAGACTCTTTTTGCAGCATAAAAATACTAATGATGCTTTATTTATCAATAGTACAAAGTAGAATAGAATACAGAATCACTTGCTAGGGTGAGATATGATACACCTCTAAAATCAATTTTCAAAACATTGTTTAGAATTATTCCAAAGAAGGTAAAAATGGAAGCATCATACCCTCTATTTATTAGCAATAATATTTTCCTGTAAACATATTTACACATTTTAAATGTATTTGTTTTACAGAATGAGTAGTAATTTACCTAAAAAATAAAAACAACAAAATTGTGTTTATAAAAATATTTTACAAAATTGTTTTCTACTTCAATCCAAACTTATCTAATTTTCGAAACTTGTCTTTTTCAAGGGCCTAGAATGTATCACACATCACCATTAGAACTAAGCTATGTATTAATTTAAGTGCTTTTTTTCAAGAAAGCTTTGTGCTTGGTTAACGGCTCATGAAAGTATTGTATTTCTGATATGTATAGAATTAATCATTGTTTTAGCATTTAATTTAACAGTTGCTTAAAATTGAAGCTGTGAAAAATTCATTTATTAATGCATATATTCTATTTAATAATGTACATTTATCAATAATATAAATTATTGATAAAATAATGAACAATTTAGGAATTTAATAATGTTTTTAGAGCTGGAATTAAATTAAAAATATTGTGGTTCCATATTGAACAGGCATAGTAAATCAACATATAACTTTATTGATCTAAATTACATTTTAGAAAACAAAATTAAGTTTTTCTTCAAGTTCTTAATATCATATTTCATGCCACTTTAGCACATATTTAAATTTGTCAACTTATTGTATATGAATCCTAAAACAGACATTGCCTCAGGGCTCTAATATTTTCCTGATTAGTTTATTATTATTATTGTGTATTTATTGTCACAAGTTTTTTAATTTTTTTAGAATATAGGTTTATAATTATCTCATTGTAAATTATAAAGATTAGGTGTTACGTTATGACAAGTTTTTTCCAATGTATGTTTATTTAAAATAAGTTATTTAAATTGCTGTTTTGAAAATGTGCTTTCACTTGGTTATAATGATGAAAATACCAAGAAAATAAAATATCTTTTTTTCTATTCTGGTAGCTGGCAAGAAAAGCCATTGGATACATACATACATACATAGATTAACATCAACCCTACTAGCATGGAAATAACGAAGCCTGTCTCCGTATCATTAAAACTTAGATAAATTTTATTGCAACAATAACCGGCACACCCCCTCGGGTATACTGTTAAGAGATTTGAGATACAACCAAGACTTTTGTATTACATTGCGCTCAAATTCCACAATCATGATCAGTAGTCATTACTGCTTGCCTGATTTTCAGGAATTTTGCACTTCTGAGTTAAATTGGGAAAACGTTACAAGTTTTCTTTTGAAGTACCTGAACCTTGAACCACATTGAGCTATCAAGATGAATTATCTAGGTTGACAGAATAGCTGACTACGGAAACCACCTTACATAGTTACTTCAATTTGTAATATAAACTTACCCTTAAGTTGTTTGGCAATTTGCAGTCGGGCACCAAACCGTGTGACACCATAAACAGTTGTCATGACAGTTTGTTTGATCACCTTCCTACGAACAAAACCATCAAGCTCTTTGGCAACTAAAATACCTGCTGCTGAGTCCTTGGCTCTTTCCCGTTCTACCTAGAAATGAAACAGACAGTCTAAAATGACACAAGGAGTAATCTCCTATTTTAAATAATTTTCTTAATTCATGCTTATAACAATAATAATTATAACAAGTTACTTCATATTAACTGACAGAATGATGATTAAAGGACTTGTGGTTACTATTCAACCAGGGTTGCATTAACTGCCCCTGAAAATTGTTGTCAAATTGCATACTAGGCTATTCAAATTTGACTTTGCAAGTTTGTTTCTGGTTCCACTTGGGCCATGCATTGGTTGCCCCTCAGAGAATTGTATACTACAATTACACTTTGATGTTTGATAATAATGAAAGGTAAAAGAACAACTGACAGATTCCTGTATTATGTTAGTCCTGATTCAGTTGCCATCGATGTTACAACTTCGATGTTTGATAATAATGAAAGGTAACAGAAACAACTGACAGATTCCTTCATTATGTTTGTCCTGATTCAGTTGCCATTGATGTTAAAAACTATGGTGTTGACTTCTTATCAGATCACAATGGACAGCTAATATCTTTTAATAATATAAATTTAGATACCATCAAGACGACAAAGCAAGACATATACATTCAAGAGACACAACTGTCACTAACCATCGCGCTGGCAAAGTCGTGATCCACGATTCATTTTCGGCCTGTGTGTACTAGCAGCGTCGTATTTCACAGCTTATTTTACAGTACATTTATTATGTAATTTTATGGATACTCAATCAATAAAGTGGACTCAACATTATACCGTTTTATTCATTAAATTACGTACTTTCTTTTCGTATGTTCACTTCATATATATATAGTTTTTAATGTTTATTCATTGGCCTTTGCAAAAGATGATTTGTGGATATCGTTAGTTCAGCTCACGTAAGTCACTCAAGTCAGCTGTTTGCTCTTATAATAGTATGTTTCAGTTTTTAATTGGATTAATTGTTGTTTAATTACACACAATGGATCAGAATTTACGATCTTCTGATATTCATAAATTGCTATTTCATGAAAATAATGAATCAGAAATAATAATTACATTTATTTTCTGCAAACAATTTTCCTAGTGATGTTAGTTTATGTATATAGTGTATATAAATTATATTTTGTATAGCTCAACATAAGTCTTTATTTTATTTTCATAAATATATCCTGCACAATTTATATAACATTTTATTTTGAAATTAGATATTTTTGTGTTTATTGTGAGTAAAGAAAATGAAAAATCATTTTTTTGAAAAGATGTTTTCAAACTTTTAGTTTCAGAACACCTTCTGATATCCAAGTAAATTGAATATTTTTGTCTTATTCAGCATATTATTATATTCTTTTTCTAGACAACATTTTGCACATTTTTTCCTCTAGAATTTGGATATTGATCATTTTTAGTGTTTGCTACATGGTCACTAATTAGGAAAAAGTTTTTTGGAAAATGAAAATTCTAACTTCAAACCACAGAAACAAATGTTTTCAACATACTTTTTGAACTTGTTTTGCTTTCATGTGGTAGAACATTATTTTTTTAATAAAATGATGTATGACAGTAGAGGGGAAACACCGATTTAACTCCATCCCAGTGATGAGTTTTCATACGAGTGATGACCCGAGCATCAGTTTGGATTTCTTCAGCTAGCTTTGGTTTTGGGTATCTCCACCAAGTCACATGATCAGATTAAAGAGCTGTGATTGGCTAAAATATCCAATATGGTTACCATATAGATTTAAAAATAATTGTCGTAGCAGGAATCGAATCTTTAGTATATTAGTCAGTGTCCATAGTTACTATATCAAAACGATATAACTACTAAATAACAAAATATCAATATATATATATATATATATATATATATATATATATATATATGAAGATAAAAGTCTATTGTAATGTAAATAGAAAGAGTGCAGACGTTGCCTTTACAGGTTGGTCGGGCGGGTGTTGAACTGAGTGCAGGAATGCTGACTCTGCAACATTGACCACGATCGCCTGCCGCGGGTCGTATGGAAATTACCCCAATCCAAATTTATGTTCTTGCTATTACTGTATATCCTATGTTAATGGCTACATGATCAATCACACTCTTAATCAATCTCTTTATTTTATAACTAATGCATATTCTATTACATATACAGTGGAGTCCCGGTAATCACGAATTATTTTTAGATCCAAAAAGTTAATTTCATTCATAGATTCAAGTTCACTGGTAAATCTAAGCTATGCTATTTAGAAAACTATTTTTATATTACTAAGTGTTTTAGCTAGTATATTTGAGTGTTTACAAACATTTTTTTACCCGTTTTACAATGGCAAACATATATGATCCGGAGTTTGAAGACTTTGTGGAAGGAATGATGGATGCTTAATTTTCTAGGGTATTCATAGATAGGTCCTTCACTACTAAAAATGAAGATATTATTTTACATAATCGTGATGAAAATGACAGTTTTAGTGACAGTGATTTTGAACACTCTACCTAATATGAAGTAACTTGTTATAATTATTATTTAAACCCATACAACACGTGATGAAACTCCTCTACCTATGCAGCAGAACATACGAGGTAGGCCTAGACCTAATCATCCATTACGCACTTGGACTGATGTTACTGCAAATGATCCAGGCCCCTCTCACACAATTCCTTTGTATAATATCAATAAAGACTTGTGTTACTTTTGATAAGAATACGTCCTATTAAGTATTTTCAGATATTTTTGATGACACTCTCAGGACGAAAATCATAGATGAAACAAATTTGTTTGCACAAGAACGAAAATCTAATCTGAATTCCCTGATATCTCGTATGAATAGGTGGGAGTCTATAACAGATGTTGATTTGAAGGCATATTTGAATGATCTTAAATATGGGTCTATTCCTCTTCCAGACATTACTTCTTACCATAGCACAAAATGGGAGGACAAAATTCCTTCCTTTGGAAATGTTTTTGCTAGAACTGATTTTCTTAACATTTTTTGGAGTCTACACTTCAATCATACTGAAGGGTAAGGCTCAAAGAATAGCACCAATAGTAGATCATGTGAAAGCAAAATGTAAGCTATTTTATACAACTAGTGACTTTGTTGCAGTCGACGAAAGCACTATTTCATTCAAAGGGCAAGTAAGTTTTAGGGTATATAACCAAAAGAAGCCAACAAATTATGGTATGAAAGTTTTTGTACTATCCGACTGTGTAAATGGTCACATTTACGATTTTCTGCCTTATTTTGGAAAAAGGTGATATTATTTTGAATTCACCACTTTCGAAAGCTACTCAAATTGTTAAATTGTTGTGTCACTCTGTAGTTTATAAGGACCCACAAAATCCAACTACTGGTTTCTACGTCTTTACAGACCGGTACTACACTAGTTTTGAACTTGCCGATGAACTACTGGGTATGAATTAGTGATGGACCAGTTCCATTTTTTGTTTGTTTGGTTCGGTTCTTTACGAAAATCGGTTCCCGGTTCTGAGTACATTTTGAGTATATCTCAGAAAACTTTCTAATACCTTTGCCATGAATCAACAAGTAATTTGGTTTCTGTCAGTAAAAACAGTGCATAGTATTTTGGGGATTTCCTCAATATGAGGCGTAATAGATCCTATAAATCTATAAAATTAAATATTTCCAAAAGCTAGAAATTGTTAAAATTTTATTTATTTTCAGGGTAAGATTCTTTACATTTTTCCACACAGAAAACATCAAAGTTTTTTTAAATGTATACAATTTTGCTAAATGGAATGTAATGCTCAAATTCCTATACAACACTACAGAATTAATTTACCAGGAGGAAATAACAAAATTGATAAAACTAGAAACAATTAAAAAACAATCAGCCCTTTTCGTCTGGTATAATAATAACGCTTTTTAAAACACAAATCACAACACAGATAATTGAAATGATCACAACTTAGTTTAATAGGTTGATATGAATTTTAGTTCATCAAAGACAAATAATAACAAAAACAAATGATAATACAGTTAATAATTAAAAAAAAAAAAAACTATAGTTATTAGATATTAAGATCAAGTAGTTTTGTCCTAATCGGTGATAAAACTGAATTTAGAAATTTTAAATGCTGCTCATATTCAACATTTCATAGAAAACACAACAGCCAATCATACAATAGATGTTTTTAGAAACTAAAGATTTTGTTTTGAATGTAACCACTTATACACTATTTTTGGGTTGATAAATGTTAATTAAGCCAATTACATTGAAAACATTAATCCTTTAAAACTTTGCAAAAAGAAAAAAATAGTTAACATAAAATGTAACTATTGATAAATATAAAGAATATAATAGTAAAATTTACTGAGAGTTGTCTTGTGCTGATAGAATATAATCTTATAAATATGTTTTTAATGCAATGTCTAAATTAAAAAAAAACTAATATCTTAAACTCACTATAAAAACCTTTTAATTATTATACCAAATAAAACTAGAAGCATAATCATATTCATAATGAGATATGAGTTGTAAAGAGAATGGAATGTTGCCATCAGGTGGTTTTATCAGGCAGGAAGTGATAAGAAAGGGTCACAATAAACAACAAGGGTGAGGCTCAGGCAGCAAGGATTATCTTCCTCTTTACTGCCTTGGAATTCTAATGTTATCTGTTCTTACATGTGTTGATAGTGCTGATAAGGAAATGGGCAGACTGTGGGCAGATATTTTCTGACAAAGTTATTCTGCTTATCTTGCTTAAGCCTGTATTACACAGTGCGAGTTTATTGTCTACTAGCCAGCGAGAAGAGCATCCACTAGTAAACTAGTCTTGTGTGATATACTCAGCTAGTAAACAATCTACTATCCCGGTGAGGGCGAGTGAAGTTGAGACCCCGTCAACTTTACTTGCTACTAAGGATAGTAGCAAGTAAAGTACTGTCAATTTACAGTCAAGTACAGTAGAATGTCAATTTTTCCAGGTTCGGAAAATGAAGGGTCTGCCAGGGTCACGTTGCTGGGACAGTGTTTACCCGTGTTGCTGGTAAAGGTCCATTGATTTTTGGCAACACCAAGAACTCAGCCATTGATTGGTAATTTGTAGTCCTTGACTGGATCTTAGCCTGGACAGTAGCTGTCACATGTGTGGTTCTCCTACTTATCCCTGTCACAAGTACAGATGATTTTTGTCTTTTTAATTGTAGCTGTTGACATACGGCTTCAGTAATAAAATTTGATTGGCTTCCGTTGTCCAGAAAGGCTCTACATGTCATTGATGATCCTTGGGGATTGACTATTTCTACCAGTGCTGTAGATAGTAATATAAATATGGAGATTATGATCCGCTTGACGCTACCTCTGCGCCCTTTAGATACTCCCACCACATTGAGTGTGACATGCACTTATTTCAATTAATAGTGTAAACAATGCAATGTCTCTCCCAACCAAACTAAGTACAAGAGGGGTTGAAATGCACTTCTGCCAACTCACGTTTCACATCAGAAAATGAGTACAACTTAAGGGTCAAAATTGCAGAAAACGTCCTACCCACCTACCCTCACTCGAATTGTTGTAGTGACCATTCAACCCAGCCATACTCGTACTGTGGTAGTGGCCCTCTTCCCCGCCCATACACGTACTAAGCGGGGAAGAGCCACTTATGTGAAATAAAAAAGTTCACACATAGTCATATAGTAAACTAGCTTGTGTGATGTATTCAGCTAGTAAACTATCCACTATCCCGGCGAGGACGAGTGAAGTTTAGACTCTGCCAACTTTACTCGCTACTATCCTACTAGTTCACTAGCCAGATAGTAAACTAGCCTTGTGAGATATACTCAGTTAGTAAACTATCCACTAGCCCGGCGAGGGCAAGTGAAGTTGAGACCCCATTCACTTTACTCGCTACTATCCTACTAGTTCACTAGCCAGATATTAAACTAGCCTTGTGAGAAATACCCAGCTAGTAAACTATCCACTAGCCCGGCGAGGGCAAGTGAAGTTGATACCTCGTCAACTTTACTCGCTACTATCCTACTAGTTCACTAGCCAGATAGTAAACTAGCTTGTGTAATATGATTGGATAGTGACTAGTAGTCAGATGAAAATATAGTCTGAAGCTGTTAGTGCTGGAGTGGTTGTTTGAATTGAATTCTTGAAAAATTTTGAATTTTTCATCTTTCAGTTTAACGTTACAGACATTTTTTTCTTGGAATCCACTTCTTACAGAAAAAAGGTTCCATAGAAGTGGATGTTTTTCATATATTGTCAAAAATTTGATAATGTTATAACTGTTCCAATTCATTGTTATTAAAATTAAGTACTAAACACAACGCAAAACAAAGCAACTTAACAAAACTACCAACAAAAGTAAACCAAAACATGAAAGACGAAAAAAAAAACAAAAACAAGCGGATGTCTGACGAGTGAGCGAGAACTACTAGCTTTGTGTAATAACATTTCCCAGTGCTAGTGCTACTATCTTACTCTCCGGCTAGTAAACTAGCCCTGTGTAATACAGCCTTTATTCTGTTTATCTTGCAGTCTGAAAAAGTTATTTTCTTTATATTGTGGTCACATATTGTAGTTTAATTGTTCTGGTTATCAGCACTTTCCACTCTTGAAAGATTCCTGATATGAAAGCTAACCCCCCTCCTTTACATTTTTCTGGGACCGGAACCGTATTTTTACATCGGTTCTCGGATCTTTTATCAATAACTGATAGAACCGAGAACAGATTTTAGGAACCGACCCATCCCTAATATGAACTGTTATTTGACTGGGACTGTAATGACTAATAGTACATCTATGTCACATTTTGAATAAACAAACAAACAAACAAAAAATGAAGATTGGGGAGATATCAGCTAAAAGAAGTAACAACACAGTAGTTTTATCTTGGAGAGACAAGCAGGTTGTCTACATGCTGAGTATGAAGAGCAAAGGAACTACCTCAGAGGTCACTGAGGTTCCTAGCAAATGGCCAAATAAACCGCCTGTTGCAAAACCAAATGTGTGTTTGACTACAAAAAACACTTTGGCGCAGTTGACAGGAGCAACCATTTCAACGTTTCCTACCAATTTATGAGAAAAACCAAGAAGTGGTTTAGGAAGATTTTTTTTTTGTTGCTAAAAGTAGCAATAGTTGAATGTATTGGTCAATAAATAATGTTGAATGGTAGTCAAGGTTCAGATGTTGCGTAGGGAGAGAACTGAGTGTCAGACTTATCAGTTAGCTGAAAATCAGACCAACACTACTTGGTTTGGATTCCACGTTAAGCTGTAGGTCCCATCGTTGCCCTGGCTATTGGGCTATTAATAGATTGTCCTTTCTGAGCTAAGTCGAACTCAGATAGTAACAATGACTACACTCGTTCTATACACTCATCACACTCATTCGCCCCTCATATTCACCCATATCTCTAAGATCGGTGTCTTAGAGATAAATAATAATAATAATAATTAACTCATACCTATTATTTAACCATGTCCAATTAAAAAGAAACATGAAACCACTAAAACACCAACAATCCAGGAAAAATTTAGTACGTAATTTAGTCGGTGATAAAATGGCAGCCAATTATACAAAAAGAAAGGGATGATGTTTAACACAAGGACCACATGAAGAGAGACTTATTGGACGCCATTTTATGGAAAAAAGACCAAAATATTTCCGTTGTTTTGTGTGTACCAAGAGGGGAGTGCGGCGTGAGACAAACTATGCGTGCGAGACATGTGCGTTGAAGCCTGCCTTGCAACCTGATCTATGTTTTGAGCTGTATTACACACAGCCAACCTACGCCTAAAGATCTTGTAGTTTAGATATAACTCAATATCAATATTTTATCATTTATATCCTTTCTTATAATATAATCTTGAACAAATTGTGTTTGTTTTCATTTTATGCTCTGAAATGTATCACATTTTTTCTTGTATAAAATTTATATATACATAAACAATATTTACTCTGAAATTTATATTTTTCACTTGCCCATGCTTGTAAATAGTAAAGGAATATAACAATAGTATAAAATTGTTTTCATTTTTAATGTAAATACATGGAATGTCAAATTTTAATTTTACATTTTTTGTGTAAGTTAACAATAAAGAGTGAAATAAAAATTATTTTGAGTTATTTTACATCTCATAGCTTGAAAAATAAAAAAATTTGGCTTTGGGGTATGGTCTATTTTTTATAAATTTGATGTGGCTCTGTGGAGTGTAAATTGTAAGTAATTTTTTGGTAAAATTCCACAAATTTAATTTTCATTAAGAGCACTTTCGCCGGTTAACACATTCGCTGCTGAAAAAATATGTTAAAAACATGTCAGAAACTAAAATAATATTTTGTAATAAAACAATACCTTATATAGTCAGGAAACAGGGTTGATACACCAAATCCAGTTTATGGCCTCAATTCTGGTAGATCGGGGCTTCCGAAGTGATCGTCCGCCGGCGGTGGAGCCGCACATCGCAACGAAACCCATGCGCGCCGCGAGACGCCTGCCGCAATTAGTCGCGACAGGTCGCATTCCTGAAGTTGAAATACGCCATACATGAGTATCATTTCCGATATCAGAATCATCAGATTCATAAGAATCAG
Source organism: Stictocephala bisonia (assembly GCA_035578905.1). NCBI lineage: Eukaryota > Metazoa > Arthropoda > Insecta > Hemiptera > Membracidae > Stictocephala > Stictocephala bisonia. The sequence continues at coordinate 164,639 of JAQJVL010001030.1, forward strand.
AGTCATCTGAAGCATTTCCCATCATCTGATGTTGGATTGGGTCATCAACTTCACCATCACTGTCGGCAGGACAAAGTCAGGAGCCGAAGATGGCCCAGGAGTTGGTTGAAACATTGTAGAAAAGAATAAAACGCACTATACAAATATATTTACAATATAACACAAATCACAATAAAATATAACACAACACGATACTAATGTTTCACTATTATACACAAAAATAAAATGGTAAAACTCCGATGCAAGCGAACTGGCTCAAAATGGCGCGATCCACGAACGGCGAACACCGAAACGTGACGCGAGACACAGGCAACAATGCAGCGCAAATCCGACCGTTATAAGGCAAGTGGCTGGACCACACTAAATTCCACAAACAAGCATTGCTTCGTCAACCGCCGGCAACAGTGCCGCTGCGCGCGCAGGCACGCTAACCCCCGCCAACTGGCTCAAAATGGCGCGATCCACGAACGAAGAACAAGGAAATGTGACGCGAGAAACAGGCTATAATGCGGCGCAAATCCGACCCTTCTAAGCCAAAGGGCTAGGCGACACTGAAGCGTACAAGCCGGTATTGATCCGTCCACCGCCGGCGACTTATCCGCTGCTTGCGCAAGCACTGCTATCACCCGCGGGCGTGTGACCCGCACTCAATGTGTTAAGGCATCTTCAGTTGTAAATACAGTATAAATAGAAACATATGTGAATAAAAATAACAAAAAAATCACATGTAAAACATCAATCAATTTTATGTGGTTAAGTTTGATATGAATTATTATGAGTTAAAATACGATTTAGAGCTTTCATTTTTTTATGAGATTTATTCTTTAATTAAACGTAAAAATATATTACTAAAATTTAGAGATGGTTGGGAAACACATTCATCTTTCAATACTGCCATACATGCTCAATTCCATCATGAATATACAGCAGAAAATGAACACCTCTGTGGAGCGGTTGAGGCAATTCATTTGTGGCTCGCTAAGAGTTAAAACAACAAAAAAGAGCCATAAGAATTATACTCAGAACTAAAATATGGTGAATCGGCCAAAGAACACTTTGTAAATCTTGAAACATTCAGTTTATGGGCATTAAAATTTTGACTGTACATTAATTTACAAAATAAGGGAATAAATCCCAAAACTCTCTTATCTCATCTTAGACATCTTGATTAGCCCAACAGTTAGCACTCCTGACTTCAATGCAGGGGATCACAGGTCTAGAATCCTGAGAAGTCCAACTAAATTAAATTTACCTTGATGGTTTGGACTGTTGTCCCAACAACATTGTAATAAACAATGCCACTGGCGTTTAAAGACAAAAAGAAAACCACAATACGAGATGTGAGGATGAAATTATCTCAGTTCAACACATATTAACCCTGCAGTACTCACATGGCACACCAATACATACACGAGCTACCACTGTAGCCCATGCAGTATTTTGTATTTCTACTAAACAAAACTGACTGTTCTCATGTATACAACAATACGAGATGTGAGGATGAAATTATCTCAGTTCAACACATATTAACCCTGCAGTACTCACATGGCACACCAATACTTGCACGAGCTACCACTGTAGCCCATGCAGTATTTTGTATTTCTACTAAACATAACTGACTGTTCTCATGTATACAACAATACGAGATGTGAGGATGAAATTATCTCAGTTCAACACATATTAACCCTGCAGTACTCACATGGCACACCAATACTTACACGAGCTACCACTGTAGCCCATGCAGTATTTTGTATTTCTACTAAACATAACTGACTGTTCTCATGTATACAACAATACGAGATGTGAGGATGAAATTATCTCAGTTCAACACATATTAACCCTGCAGTACGCACATGGCACACCAATACATACACGAGCTACCACTGTAGCCCATGCAGTATTTTGTATTTCTACTAAACAAAACTGACTGTTCTCATGTATACAACAATACGAGATGTGAGGATGAAATTATCTCAGTTCAACACATATTAACCCTGCAGTACGCACATGGCACACCAATACATACACGAGCTACCACTGTAGCCCATGCAGTATTTTGTATTTCTACTAAACAAAACTGACTGTTCTCATGTATACAACAATACGAGATGTGAGGATGAAATTATCTCAGTTCAACACATATTAACCCTGCAGTACGCACATGGCACACCAATACTTACACGAGCTACCACTGTAGCCCATGCAGTATTTTGTATTTCTACTAAACATAACTGACTGTTCTCATGTATACAACAATACGAGATGTGAGGATGAAATTATCTCAGTTCAACACATATTAACCCTGCAGTACTCACATGGCACACCAATACTTACACGAGCTACCACTGTAGCCCATGCAGTATTTTGTATTTCTACTAAACATAACTGACTGTTCTCATGTATACAACAATACGAGATGTGAGGATGAAATTATCTCAGTTCAACACATATTAACCCTGCAGTACTCACATGGCACACCAATACTTACACGAGCTACCACTGTAGCCCATGCAGTATTTTGTATTTCTACTAAACATAACTGACTGTTCTCATGTATACAACAATACGAGATGTAAGGATGAAATTATCTCAGTTCAACACATATTAACCCTGCAGTACTCACATGGCACACCAATACATACACGAGCTACCACTGTAGCCCATGCAGTATTTTGTATTTCTACTAAACAAAACTGACTGTTCTAATGTATACAACAATACGAGATGTAAGGATGAAATTATCTCAGTTCAACACATATTAACCCTGCAGTACTCACATGGCACACCAATACTTACACGAGCTACCACTGTAGCCCATGCAGTATTTTGTATTTCTACTAAACTAAACTGACTGTTCTAATGTATACAACAATACGAGATGTAAGGATGAAATTATCTCAGTTCAACACATATTAACCCTGCAGTACTCAAATGGCACACCAATACTTACACGAGCTACCACTGTAGCCCATGCAGTATTTTGTATTTCTACTAAACATAACTGACTGTTCTCATGTATACAACAATACGAGATGTAAGGATGAAATTATCTCAGTTCAACACATATTAACCCTGCAGTACTCACATAACACACCAATACATACACGAGCTACCACTGTAGCCCATGCAGTATTTTGTATTTCTACTAAACAAAACTGACTGTTCTCATGTATACAACAATACGAGATGTGAGGATGAAATTATCTCAGTTCAACACATATTAACCCTGCAGTACTCACATGGCACACCAATACTTACACGAGCTACCACTGTAGCCCATGCAGTATTTTGTATTTCTACTAAACAAAACTGACTGTTCTCATGTATACAACAATACGAGATGTGAGGATGAAATTATCTCAGTTCAACACATATTAACCCTGCAGTACTCACATGGCACACCAATACTTACACGAGCTACCACTGTAGCCCATGCAGTATTTTGTATTTCTACTAAACAAAACTGACTGTTCTCATGTATACAACAATACGAGATGTGAGGATGAAATTATCTCAGTTCAACACATATTAACCCTGCAGTACTCACATGGCACACCAATACTTACACGAGCTACCACTGTAGCCCATGCAGTATTTTGTATTTCTACTAAACAAAACTGACTGTTCTCATGTATACAACAATACAAGATGTGAGGATGAAATTATCTCAGTTCAACACATATTAACCCTGCAGTACTCACATGGCACACCAATACTTGCACGAGCTACCACTGTAGCCCATGCAGTATTTTGTATTTCTACTAAACATAACTGACTGTTCTCATGTATACAACAATACGAGATGTGAGGATGAAATTATCTCAGTTCAACACATATTAACCCTGCAGTACTCACATGGCACACCAATACTTACACGAGCTACCACTGTAGCCCATGCAGTATTTTGTATTTCTACTAAACATAACTGACTGTTCTAATGTATACAACAATACGAGATGTGAGGATGAAATTATCTCAGTTCAACACATATTAACCCTGCAGTACTCACATGGCACACCAATACTTACACGAGCTACCACTGTAGTCCATGCAGTATTTTGTATTTCTACTAAACATAACTGACTGTTCTCATGTATACAACAATACGAGATGTAAGGATGAAATTATCTCAGTTCAACACATATTAACCCTGCAGTACTCACATGGCACACCAATACATACACGAGCTACCACTGTAGCCCATGCAGTATTTTGTATTTCTACTAAACATAACTGACTGTTCTCATGTATACAACAATACGAGATGTAAGGATGAAATTATCTCAGTTCAACACATATTAACCCTGCAGTACTCACATGGCACACCAATACTTACACGAGCTACCACTGTAGCCCATGCAGTATTTTGTATTTCTACTAAACATAACAGACTGTTCTCATGTATACAACAATACGAGATGTAAGGATGAAATTATCTCAGTTCAACACATATTAACCCTGCAGTACTCACATGGCACACCAATACTTGCACGAGCTACCACTGTAGCCCATGCAGTATTTTGTATTTCTACTAAACATAACTGACTGTTCTCATGTATACAACAATACGAGATGTAAGGATGAAATTATCTCAGTTCAACACATATTAACCCTGCAGTACTCACATGGCACACCAATACTTGCACGAGCTACCACTGTAGCCCATGCAGTATTTTGTATTTCTACTAAACATAACTGACTGTTCTCATGTATACAACAATACGAGATGTAAGGATGAAATTATCTCAGTTCAACACATATTAACCCTGCAGTACTCACATGGCACACCAATACTTACACGAGCTACCACTGTAGCCCATGCAGTATTTTGTATTTCTACTAAACATAACTGACTGTTCTCATGTATACAACAATACGAGATGTAAGGATGAAATTATCTCAGTTCAACACATATTAACCCTGCAGTACTCACATGGCACACCAATACTTGCACGAGCTACCACTGTAGCCCATGCAGTATTTTGTATTTCTACTAAACATAACTGACTGTTCTCATGTATACAACAATACGAGATGTAAGGATGAAATTATCTCAGTTCAACACATATTAACCCTGCAGTACTCAGATGGCACACCAATACTTACACGAGCTACCACTGTAGCCCATGCAGTATTTTGTATTTCTACTAAACATAACTGACTGTTCTCATGTATACAACAATACCAGTGTTTCAAAACTTGTCTTACAACAAATTCAAAAATTTCAGGGAAAATATTTGTTTTCACTTGTACAGGAAAAATGAATACCATAGCTATGCCTTGACACTATATAAGCAAAGTATAATTTTATATTTTGTGTAATTTTGTGGTATTGTGTTCATATAAATTTTCCAAATTATTTTTCCTCAACTCACAAGGTGTCAAAGTACAACTTCAATATTATAAAGTTTAAAAAATAAATAAAAACTTTAAAAGCCATGTAAACTAACATTGTGAACTCCAATAACATGAATACTTACGTGGACTACAAGTGTAGCCCACAATGCTTTGGAAGCAAATAGAACAAACAGCCACTCTCAAAAACATGCCAAAACACACAACGGTTAAGTATTTATTAGTAGGCAGGTACTGAAGAAATGACTAATCCTCACCCTCAGTTATCTGAGGAAATGTAGCCCGCACAAGAACTGCAGGGTTAAAATTAAAAAATAGCAACATATTTAGGACAAACATTTTTCAAATATTTGCCAGAAAACATTAAGTATGAAAATAATATTGTTTGACATTTATAGCCATTAGATTGATCCTGTATATATAATAGTATTGCTAAATTATAGAAAGAAACTCAAAAATTTAATAATTTGACACTTGATAAAATCGATATCGATCTTCAGAAAGTACATGCTAATTTTCAGGAAGTGGTTTATTCAAAATTTGTTGTGTTTTTTATCTATAACAGAATATTATAAAATTAGATCTCCAGTCCCAACCAAGGATGATAGTAAGTTATGTTTTAATCAGTTTTTAGTTTATTTGGCCTCTTTCATATACTTATATATATAATCAATGATATAAAGCAGGAAAAAATAGCAAAATGTGTATAGCTTCTGAGTCTGCTTCAGTCCCCGTTGTGTTGATATAATTGTAATTAAAATGGTTTAGTTTTCGTATATAAAATATTATGTAGTACATTTTACCTTTTTAGAATATTGGAAAATCATCAGTTACTGAGCAAGCATTTAACTTGTATTTTTTTACAGAGTAGAAGGTTAAAAATGATCTAGATAGAATGTATATGTCAGTCACATGAAGTCACATCATGTTATAACACAAATTCATACTACACGGTCAGATATAGTAGTGTGAAGTTAAGTTTAAATGGTTTGGATGTTCGATTAAAACAGCAAATTGTTTAAAAAGAAATGAGCTAAAATCACAGAATAAAATCTATAGCTAACAATAAAAATAATCATACAAGAGCAGCTACACAGCTGTAGACATCCTGGGGAATAGGTTGAGGCATGAGGTTGACACTAGCTGCGCCCGACTCGTCCCGGCCTAGAGCTGCGTAATGCTGCAGGCCATTACAGCTGCCATCTTGGTGTATGGGGAAGTGACTAACAAAGTTTTCTGGTCCACCAGGGTGATGACATGCTGCATGTATTTCCATGCAACAAGCAAGCGTCTGCCAAGGACTCTCTGACTCCATCCACCACTTTTGACCCTACAAAACAAAATGTTTTCTTAATTACATGAATACTATATATATCTAGTATTTTTTTACAAATATATTTCTATTATTTCACAATTATATTAGTGTTTTCAAATGTATAAAATAATTAATCCCTTTCTTTTACACTCAGGAATAAAGGACTTTACCAAAAACATCAAGTTAAGCCAACAACAAAATTTTAGGAACAAGACAACTGGAGGATTTAAACCCAAATTTTATGCTCAAACAATTTCCACTCTCAATTTTAACAGGATGAGCAATCAAGTTTTAATTTTGTACAACTTAAGAGTCAATATTATTCTCATAACACTCTAATAGCATCTCTTTGCAGCTTTTAATTGAAAAAGTAATCCTCCGCAAGGTTAGGTTTGCTGCAGGATAAAATGGGTTTTCAGGGTGTCCACACAAATTTTGTCACAATTTTCCCTGACCTTCCCTGACCATTTCGGATAATTTCCCCTGACTCTCACAATTTTTCAAAAATGCATTATAGTCTAAATGTGTTGTATTTTCAGCATTACATTAAAATAATTATTCTGGAGATACTAATCTTGCTATAATTTTAGGTTAGGTTTAAGGGTACTAGGCTAGGAATTAGTATATTGGAGAGATAGGACATCAGCAAACTTCACCCTAGAAGACAAAGTCACTAACACCAGAGTAATAGTAACAAAAACAAAAGGAACACAAAATCACACAAATTTTCTGTGCCACTGGCACTTTCTTCAGGTGAGTAAAGAGAAGAAGTCTCTCTTTACTTACACTATAAAAAAGTGTAAGTAAACATTATAAAAGAAAGAAACAAGAAACCCCATCCTCGTCCATAGGTGGCCTAGTTCTCTCCCCCTTTCGTTTTTCCTCCTTTTTTTTATACTAACCTTTTATTGTAAATACACATACATTTCTACGAAGCTCGATTGCTAGTATTTTCATTATGAACACTGACAAAAAGGAAACCTTTAACTAAATATATGTATAATTCAATATAGTCAATAAAGTTAATTTATTTATCAGTTGTGTTAGCATTATTCTTTAATGTTGAAGCCTTTATGGACATTAAGACCTTCATGGTTAAACTTTTAATTGTGAAGCACTTTGTGATAAACGACCTTTTTAGTTTTTTTCTGAGGCGCAAGTACAAACAAATCGGATGGTTTGCCGACTCGTGAACATGCCACGTATAGTTGGCCGTGTGAAAAACACACATTTTCTAGGTTCAATCCACAAACACTCAAAGATTGACCTTGTGCCTTATTTATGGTCATGGAAAATGCAAGACGAATTGGAAATTGTATTCTTTTAAATTCAAAGGGCATATCTGTAGGGATCATAGGAATCCTTGGAATTAGAACTTCCTCGCCTTTGTACTTTCCTTTTAGTATCTTTCCGTGAATTACATTGGTCATTAATTTTGTTATTACTAAACGTGTCCCATTGCATAGTCTCGGTTGGTTTAGATTTCTTAGTAAAATGACGACTGAGCCAACTTTCAATTGTAAGTTGTGTGGCGGTAAACCGGACACGTCCAAGGAATTTAGAAATTCAGTTGGATAATTTGTGGCCTCGTCTTCATTCGTTACACAGTCAATTGATTTAAATGAATGGATATTTCCAACAATTTGATTCTGTATAATGATGTTTAGAGTGTCTACATCAGTGTTTTTAGCTGCCAAAATTACTCGCTCGCTCAACCAATCGTTAATTTTGTGGTTAACTATAATGTTTGGAAAAACTTTGGCTATGAGTTCGTCTTTTGAGGATACAAAATTACAAAAATTTGCAGGAAATGAAATTAATCCACTTGATGTGTCGACAGGTACTTGGCCATTGCCTGATTGATTTGACAGGTAAGCAATTGATTTGAAAAGTCTTCAGCTGATGGATCGTTTAGCAATTCTACTCTCATATTTGATGTTAATTTTAGTTTTATTACGTATCGCCAAAGATTTGATGATTTGAGGCAGGCATTTATCTCATCAGCAGGTGTTGATCTTGGAATTACTGGCAGTGTTTGCCGGAAATCACCAGAAAGTCATATCATTGCACCTCCAAAACATCTTGTGTTATTGCGCAAATCTTTAAGTGTTCTATCTAGTGCTTCTAATGAACGTTTGTGCGCCGCAGTAATTGAAGAATTTCTATCCATTTTGGATTGCACGTAAAGGTAATGAAGAGGTCTGGACGACCGTAATGACGGACATATGTCATTGCGTCTTGGGCATATTCATGCATATGACGCGGGCTACCTGTGTACGTCGCCGGTAGAATTGTCAGTCGACCAACATTAGCTGCATCTCCTTCAGTGGTTATTGCATCACGTAAATGTATATACTGCTCCGAACGCAGTTTGGCTTGGTTTAACCGAATGAAATTTAGGCGCTCCGTTTCGATTTTAACGTACATGTCGACGCAATTTTGCTGAAACAGTCTACGAAATCGTAGCAAATAGTTGTCACTATTGGGACGAATCATCAAACGATAAGCGTAAAAATTCATTGAGCTAAGCTTCTTGGTAGTTTCCTCACCATTCAACGGGTTTACCATCTTGATGTTGAAGTGATATCCATCCTCTCCTTGCCAAAACATCAGTAGATACTGCAACGTGTCATATGATCGGTGTGTTTCATATATTCTTTGCAGTTGTCCAGTATCGCGACGTGTAAGTATAATATCGCGAGTTTCCAGGTGTTCCCCAACTATTAGAATCGCAACTTCATCTACTGTTGGAGCGTTAAACCTGCGTTCGTGTGTTCCTACTGGACGTTTATCTGCTCTGATCACCACTTTGTGATCATCATGTGACATGCGCTCCATAGCAGTCTTCAACAGATTAATTAATACATGGTGTTCATTAAGAAGCTGCTGAAGACCTTGAAGGATTTCTCTTCTTAGTGATGTGTTGATTTCTTGTCGTCGATCAAGCTGCTCCTCAACGTTGCCCATAAAATATATTTGTAAGAATTTAAAATCTCCACTTTCAGGAGGAAGCAATGATCCAATTCTATGGTGGATTTGGCCTTGAATTTTGAATGTTGGATTGAATCCAGATTTTCCAATAATGTCTGCTCCTAATGAAGTCATCTGGAAACATCCATTGTAATTTTGGGTATTTGCTAAGAAATGACGTGATTGAGGTGTTTCACCACTAAGCAATGAGTTCAATGGCTCAGGTGGTGGAGTCAATATTGGCTGTTTTACTTTGCCACTAAGGCAGCACAATCCGGGAGTTTCTCCAGCAAACTTCAATGCTCCGCAGTGATCACAAACAATCTCCATAGGGCCAATGTCAACCGAAGGGTGTGAGCTGTAATTCATTGTGGAATCGTATTGAAATGCAGCTAGTTTCAAATCAACGTGTGGAATATTTCTTCTTGCAAATCGTTGTTGATCTCTTAAAAAAGCCCGACGATTCCTCATTGCTAATCGAGTGGTTTCTCGGGCTGCATCTCTTTCTTCTGGAGTTAGCGTGGCACGACGTTGCGCTATATTAACTCGGCGTTCTTCTCGTGCGATTACACAATCCTCTTCATTCAATTGATTTTCAGTGATCTGTTCCCTAACTGAATTACGGCTACGTTGGGAAAGGTCAGATACTCTGGGTCGGGGCATTGTTATAAGAGTATCACCCCGTAATAAAAAGTATAAATAAACATTTAACTAAAAACATTTAACAATTACATTTGACAACAAATATTCGTAAAAAACAAATGGAATAGAAACCTATTTGATAGCTCTCATTTGTTATGCATAGATTTGTTTTTAAAAATTAGGTTATCATTACAATAGTTGTTTCCTTAATTTAATTTAATCAAGAAATGACAAACATGGCATGGTAAACAAAATAAAACATTCTTCAATAAGATTAACATGTAAACTGCAAAGGGCCATAGGACGCTTCCCTTAAGGCTTTTTGAAACGGAAACAGGCTATTATGTTATTCTAGTACCTAAGGAATACCCCTGTAAATTTTCATATATATATATATATATATATATATATATATATATATATATATATATATAAAGAGTCTCACAAAATTAATCTTACAAATGAAGAAAAATTATATTTAAATACTTATTTCAACACTAGAGAATATTTAGAACATATAGGCCTTGATTGTACACCTACAATGGATATTCCATCTAATAAGAATATTTGTGTCTGTAATTAGGTTAGTTAGTGAGGCCCGCAACCACAGCTGGTTTAAACTGCATTACATTTACACGGGACTACACTAGCACTCCACGATAGACCATAAAAACAACTGATATTTTGAAACTCAAAATTTAACAGTAGGTGGTAAATCTATATGTGTATTAAATCAATGATGTGGGACTTTACATTATTAATTAATTGTATAATACAACTAGAAAAAATGCAACGTTAGTTGAGGTTACGGCAGACGAGCATAAAACAATCCCCTCAAATCCATCACTGGAGCAGATTCCCTGACTTTCCAGAATTTTTGTTCATTTCCCTGACTATCTCTGACTTTCCAGAATGTGGATACCCTGGTTTTTATTTACATTTGAACTAAATTTGTGATTGCATACTCTGAACATATTCTTCCATATATTTTGATTACAATGTCTTTATACTACCAAATAATAAAGTACAGTAAACCTGTCATATCCGGCCTAATATGGTGCAAGGGTAGGTCTGATAACTTTGAAGCCAGATATGGAATTACCATAATAAAGGTGTGGTTTTCATGTAGTAAATGCATCGCGGGTATTATGGTTATGCTTTCAAGGAACTACGTAATCAATTAATTGTTTAGTACTGAGCTGTAAGGGTTTCCCCAAAATATTAAGTAATATATTATAAAATAGCACACTTTTTTATTCAACAATAATAAAAACTAAAAAACTGTTGGACTGCTAATATCATATTTCTTGGTTATGATCCTTTTTAGTCACGTAATGGAAATTAAAAAAAAAAAAAAAAAAAAAAAAAAAAAAAAAAATCAAGATTAAAATTTTATTTAATTTTAGAACATATGGCAAATAAAAAATAGTGAAACACTGTATAAAAAAACTCACACTAACATACACGGAATGGCGACATAGTCAATAGCAACTGTTTGATCTACTGACACTCAAACTTTGTCAGGGCAATGTTTCCAAAAATAGCGTAGGTGACGTTTGTTGTGGGGAAATCCCTAAATATGTTCCCCACCCTTTCTTTTCCAAGGTCAGGCGCTGGGAACTAATATTTCTTCTCTTTGTCACTGATCCGCTCTGTCCGGTTATCAGAGGTTTCAGATATCACAGGGCCGGATATGCCAGGTTTTACTGTGTAAGATATCAAGAATTGTTATTGTTGCATTTGCAAAATAAAAATTCACTTTAAAACTTCAAAATTTGGGCACAATTATAAAAACAAGAACTATTGGGAAAAAAATAGGTCTGCTGGTGTCTGAGTAAACATAAAGGTAGCTCAGTGGCTAAGGCTTGGGTCTTTGGAGACCAAGGTTCGAATCCCTAACTGAGCTAATGGTTGATACTTCTCTCGTTGAATAAACTTAACGCACAGGCCTGTAGGCCATTGTAACTAGGGAGTAAAGTTTTATTACAAAAAATACCTCTAAATTATTTTGATGATTGTGGTTCTCAACCATTCTCAGCACATTTACCAAAAGATGACATCATTTTTTACCTTAAGAGGATTCTGAGCTGAATCAAGAATTTCTGGCATGATTGTATTAGCGTAAGTTAGTCTGTCTGCAACCCCATCTCTTTTCTTGGTACCCAGCAAGTTAACTAGATGGATCTGAAACATTAATATTCTTTTAATGGGACTTTATCATGTATAAAACAAATAGGTAGGTATGAATAGGTGTATTTTGTTAAATAAAATTAAAATAACTAAACTCTATTTATATTAAAAATATTTGTATAGCGATAAAAGTGATTGTGATGGCTGTTACAGAATTAAAACTATCTATTGACACGATGCATACAATATATTAAAATAAGTAGTTATTTAACCCTTTTAGTGCTATGCCGCCTAACCAATGGATATACCCAAAAGTGCTAAGCTGTTTTGGGTGAAAATGTTGAGTTTTGGTAAAACGCTCATAGATTCGTTATTTGTGGTCATATATTTATAACTTTTGTTTTGTATTGCACAGAAATAAACAGAGAACAACTGTATGGCAAAATGATAAAATAAAGTATTTTTTTCTTTATAAAAAAAATATGAAAATTAATTTAAAATTTTTTTTATTTTTGTACTTTTGAATAAAATAAGAGTGCCTAAATATTTTTTATGTTTTTTTTACCTATTCCATTGTAAAGAGCATCTAATGAAGAACAAATTTCATATATTTTCAGTTCATTTTTATGAAAAAATAAGGAGTTTAGAGGAAATATAAAAAATATTGTCCTCGCAAAAATTAGTTAAAAACTTCACATTTGAAACATTTGTTTCAAACAAACTTACAATAACTATGCAATCATATATATATATATGGCACTGCAATGTTTTATTTAAATACAATCTTTATTATAATGACAAATGAAGCATCAGTAATATTTGCACTGCTTTCATTGTTTAGCTATTCGTCAATAACATTGCGTAGCAAGGAATCGTTCCCGGCAAAGTTTTTATTTGCCATGCTAAAAACAATTAATTTTCTATAATTACTACAGAACGCTAAAGTTCAAAATAAACGTTTTTTATTGCTAATAAAACAAACTATTTATATGTAAAATGGAATTCTGTTGAATGAAACATTATACACGTAAACAACAAAACGCATTCGCACATTTAACAAAACAAACAGACGAACATAACCTCGATTTTCTTTCGAGGTAAATAAATATCAAAAGTCGTTTGTCGGCAACCGAATGGCCATATATCGGTTCTCTGATACCTTTGGAATAAAATGACATTGATAGTGGCCAGTAAAATAAAATAGCCTGTTGTATATAAATAAAATACGTAGCGTCTACTATATAGACGCTCGCACTTTTAGACATAAATACAACGTCTACTATGTAGACGCTGTAGCACTAAAGGGGTTAATGATTTTTTAAAAACTAACTTTTAATTAACTTTTCATAATAAATAAGAATCCAGCAAATGAAGTCATACATACACACACTAATTTATATTGAGAATATCTATTTTATGCACAGTTTGATTCCATATTTTCAGCTATACATTAATTTATGAATATTATTTACTTATGGTAACACCCAAAACAGGATTTCCTTAGGGTGTATCTAGTTTCCATTTGTTCTATTACTTGTTTATTTTAGATATAGTTTTTAACAAATTATTATAAGCATCTTCCTTACAAGCCCACTTGATATTATTACGTATGTTTCTCTGATACATAAATAATACTTATTCCTTTCTGAAAAGGTTTTTTGGTGTGTTAGAATGACTTATTGCTAATGTTTAAAAATATAACTTAGTACTAAATAATCTGTAGTCAATTCAAATTTAGTATTATTCAGAATTCCAAGAACAATATTATTTTAAGTAAACAGAGTGATTATAATATAATTTATAGTCTATTTAAAGTTATGTTATAATAAAAACACAGTATAATTTATAGTAATTTTATAGAAAATGTTTTATCTGCAAGTATTCTTTCATATAATATATAAAGCCAGTTTCTTTTATTGTTTATTCTTGATGAATTTTAACGACTGAGGTCTAAAAAATGTGTGTCCTATTTGTAGTTGTGCAATAAGATCTTCAATAGTCACTATTTTACTGTGAAGGGCACGGGTAGCCCTCAATGTACGTTGTTTGGTCATAAGAATAACACAGAGATAGATATAAAGTAATGGAAAAGTAACAGCTCTTAAGTGTAAATATTTATGCTAATAATATTAAGAATTTTATAGATCTTCTTAACGATGAAGTAAGTTTGATTGATTCAGTGGAAGTTTTATTTATACATAAATATAAAAAAGCGAATGAATGTGTCCCTCTGTCTGTGCGTCATCTATACTGTACAGTACTACACCATTAATCCAATCGTCATTAGACTTTTAGGGAGTTATGTATTTTATTTCCTGGGAATGTTTTTAAATATGGTTTTATTAATATTTGACTGCAGGGCTTTGTCACACTAACCTTGACATTTTCAATGGTTATCTAATGGATTTATTATAATTATTTAATTAATCACCAGCTGTGATCAACGAGGTGTCACAAGGGTAGTGAGTGCTGGGGTTGGCATACAAAACATGTAGGGGGCCCCATAGTTAAATTGTAAATATTTCTTTAAGTCTACCACAACATGGTCATATTTTGTAGCCAACTACAGTTTTTTGATACATCAGTAATAAAGTAGCATACCTAATTGAATGTTTTTCTTTTACAAAAAAATAAGCTAAAATAATTTTATACAAGATTTTGAAACAAAAAATATTAAATATATTATAGCTCCTCAAACCATGAACAATGCATCATATACAATTTAGCATTACAAACCCATTGTAAGGTTGGGAATGACAACTATTGTTTGCTTGGTAATTGTAAATATCATCTAAAAATAATATAGCATAAAAAATATTTTAATTAAGAAGAAAGAAAAATCTACTAAATTTAAGTGATTATGAAATCAACCTTATTAGTAATAATTTGAAATGCCATGGGAGTATTTTTGGGTCAACTTACAAAATATAAAATTGAGTATCTATTACTTTATTATCATTAAATATACTGAATTAAAAACTGAATATCTATTTCAAGTGAAACCAACTGCATGGAATAAATTGTTCCATCTAATTAAGAAAAAGAGTTACAACATAAAATTATTTAACTTAATAAAAAATAAAAACTAGCTTAACAAATCTGGTGATACTAAACATTTTTTGAATTCACATATGTACATCAATTGGCTTAGAGTCAGCTACCATTTATTAGTTTTTAAAAATAGAAAATCTGTAATATAAGTTTAGATGGAAAAGGTCCAAAAGTAATGTTATATTAGTAAAAATATAAAGTGATCTCCTGTCACAAAGCTTAATCCAATTCAACAAGCCATTTAAGACCTGACTCACTTATTCTATTTATGATAGCTAATACCTCTGTAAGAGCACAGGGGACACTCTATATTACTCAATTTTTTGGATAGACTTCCCGCAATAACATGATTAGTCTAGTGTCCATCCCTACTTATATTTTCCGTAGTTATATCTGCCCACGCCAGTTCAAAAGCAATTCAACTGTGTCCATGCCCTTCATCCAAGGGAGCTTCATCCCACCTAAAGGTATAGTCGGAAATCGTTACTAAAATTTCGTCCATCAATACTGTTCTACGAATGGCCAACTAATATTGGGCGCGAAACTTGATCTGCTCAACTCGAATGCAATACAAAGAGGTAAGTTTAAAGATTTTAAGCAACCGTTTTGAAGTGGGAGGTGCTGCGGGACATTCAAGATCTTATTGAATTCTTTACGTAGTACCTCCTGAGTCTTATCTAAAGAGGAGCTATATTGCACAGCACCAGGAGCAAAGGAGGTAGAGTTGCCATGAGAGTGCTACTTATAGCTCTCATGACCCTATTAAGTTAAATATTAATTTCTGGTATCTTTCCAGAATTTTTATTGTATGCTGGTAGCAAAAATGAAAAACAGCTATAATAAGATACTAGCTGCAGGAAAATTTCCAAAAGTATTTATGTGATTAAAAGTAGTAGCTATTCTGAAGCCTGGGAAGAATAAATCAAGGGTCCACATGGACACCTTCTTTTTATTGGCCAGCGCTCTTGAGACTCTCAACTCTCGGCGAACGGAGAGTAGAATATGTATATGTGCAGATGATAATGCTTTAGCTTATCAACACAAGGACTTAAAAGCTACTGAAGAAACAATCAAAAGTGACCTTGCAGTCAAAACAAATTATTTTAGAACCGAGAAACTAAATCCTAACCCATCAGTTTTGAAGTAGTCTGCTTCAAACTAAGTAAGTGACGCAATACACAAAAACAAGAAATATTTTGTGAACAAAAAATTCATATACAATAAAAACTCCATTACTCAATAATAAATCATTAAGTTTATAAGAAAGAACTAAGAACCAATAGTAAATTGTTGAATACCATGGCTGTAAAACAGTTTTGCAGCATTTCATTTTATCTGATAAAACAAAATATTCCAACAACACAAGACATTTTATATAAACATTGTAACATTTAATCTAGAAAAAGACAGCATATTTTTGAAGAGAGAAAAATAAATTAACATTTGAGTAAACCAACCTTGAGCCAATCAAGGCCTGATGGGCCAAGTAGCTGGCCTTGAGCAAAGTGTAGCAGTGAGCGAGACATGTCGCCTCCCAGATGGCTCAGATGTGGTGGACACGGATACACTCGACCACGGAAGTCCATGTTGTGGGGCAGCCAAAAAACCCTGTCTCTAAACTAAAATGTGATATTATTATGCTTTAGAAAATATCAAGGAAATTTGTCATCGAATAAAATATATGGGAAGATGTATAATAACCTAAAACAAAACATTTATCCTCTACCGAATAATGTTTCCCCACAGATTAACATTAACATACAATTTACCATAGTTCACTATTGTATTAGTTCCAAAGATCAAGAAATGAGTCTAAGAAATGTGATCAAATAATTTAATAGCATATATATTCATCAAAAGAATATATCTGAATCTGTGCCCATTTACTCATATTTGTTAACTCTTCAGACAACTGACAGGTCAAGTAAACCATCATGATAAATTCAATCCCAACAAATAAGTTTTAAACAACAGGGTCAGTAATGTTTGGATAACGAATAGTAAACTATTTTTCAAATACAGTAGTCCTGCTATTCCAAACCCCGCTATACCGAAAAGCTGCCTATTACGAACACAGGCAGTTGTTTGTCAGTAGTTAAAAACAGGAAAAATTATGTAGAGCATTAGTTTTTGGTAAATAACGATTATTTATTGCTATACAAAGTAGTTTTAAATATAAATTCAAATGTTAACTACAGTTCAAAAGGTTAGTTCTTGTATAACTTTATATTTAAAAAGAAGTATTAGTTTAAAACAGAGCCAAGTATAATTAAAAAGACAAAAATGACAGTGGAATGAAAACTGATTACTTACTTTTCATATCGTCTCCATTTAAATAAATATGAAGAATAATCTTTAATCATTGATATGAACACACAAAATAACTAAATGAGTAATACTGCACACTTAAGAAGTAAAGCCAGTGATTTTTTTTCTTGACGATCAGCACTAAATCTACTTGAAGATACAATGTTCCGCCATCGCCGCATGAACATAAAGTCACTTGGTGTTGATGAAGCGTATTGTTGACGTAGCGTAAGGTAAGGTTGAGAGTATTTACCGCGTCTGCATGAGATATCAGTCAATATGTAACAGTTACAGAGCATTCACATCTTCTTCATCACTTTCGTTCAAATCAATCTCAGCTTGTGAGCCCTGCACCATTACTACAACATCTTTATCTCCGTAATTCTGGTAGCCATTGTCGTCATCGTTGGCCATTCTGTCAACGTTAGTCATCGAATGTCACTGCCTTCCTCTTCCGACTTTCACTAATCTGTGCAGTTGGATCGATCATTACTAACTGTATCAAGTTGACACTTAAGTACAGAAAATGGATATTCAATTAGTTGTTTGATTTCCCATTATATTATCCCCTCCTAGATAGTTTATAAAGCTAAAAAATAATTAATGGTATTTTCTCCTTGAAATATACTAAAATATGTGATTTGACAAAAAATTAACAGAAACCTAAATGAATCATCACTTGTTACGAATTAAGATTCAGTATAGAGATATGGCATTAGAACAGACAGATAAAAAGACACATGTAGGCCTATTTAGTAGAGAGCCAGACGTCTTTAAAGGATATTCGAAATGGGGCGAGAGGGCGTAACCTTGACCCACCGATTATATCTGTTCCAACTTTGCAGATGTTTATGCTTTTATCCAGTCAATATGCTTTTATTTTACATTAATCCGCCTATTGCGAAATTCCCACTAAACCGAACATGGTTCGGTCCCAATTAGCTCGGATTAGCAGGACTTTACTGTATAACGGTAATTTTAAGAAATATCTTATTAATAATACATGTTCAAACATGCAAACAGAAACATATTACTTGAAAATACAGATCAGTTCTCACTCCAATGGTCACGTGGCAATTTATTATCCCAGGAATTTTGTTTCCCTTTAAGGGCAATATATGGGCCAGTGAAAGAAGAAGAACAATGGAGAATAAGGAAAAATCAGGAACTTAGAGAATTGTTTAAGGAAGCAGACATAGTAGCAGAAGGAAAATCAAGACGACTCAAATGGGCAGGCCATGTAAACAGAAGGGAGGAGGAATCTGTATTGAGAAGAGTAATGGAAGGAAGACCAGCAGGAAGAAGACCTATGGGTCGACCAAGGCTGAGATGGAAAGATCAGGTGCAAAGGGATATGCGGAAAATGGGAGTGGAAGAAGAGATGATGCAAGACAGGAGGAAGTGGTGGCAAATTGTTGGTGAGGCCTCCTTGACCTTTTACGGTTTGAGTGGCCAACTAAGTAAGTGAGTAAACCAATTGTTTCAGTGTCTTTGATACCAATTAATTTTAATTTAGCTATAGTTTTGTGTATATTTAGTTTTACAATGTAAACATTTGTTGCTCTAAAACCTCACTAACTAAAAACTTTACGAACATAGACGTTGTCAAGTTGTCCAGAACATTACAATTGGTAATGTGTTTAGTAAATGAACACATGACAGACTGAGTTACATTATACATTTAATTACTTATTTATAATAATGTATGCAAAGAAATCTTGAATATCTAACAGTTACAGTACAGCTAATTGTGCAGACAAGAAAAAAAATATATATATATTTTAGCTAAAAAATACGAAATTTTCTGCAAATATAATTAATATATTATCAATGATTGGTCACTTAGTTTAATAGGTTTGAGCAAATAACAAATTAACAAGATTTAGGTAACAAATTATACCAATATTTTATTAGAATAGATTTTATAAGTAACATTATACAATTAAGTTCTATAACTTAAAATATTTTGGTCATATTGTTTAGTGTTATTTTCATTTTCACTGTTATCGGCCCTCAAAGGATTGAGTATTTTTATTATATGTTAACCTACAGTATATTTTTCTTCTTCACAGTTTTGCTTGGATATCAAAATGCTGGAGAACCTCTCAACTCTGAAACTTCTATTTAAATTATCTCTGGATTCAACTGTTACCTGTGTTTTTCTTCAATGTTTACGAATATGTATACGGAATAAATTAATTCATGACAAAATTAATTTAAAACTTTCTTTTTTGAAATATCAAACTTGAACATGCCAACGAAATTTAGTTATAATTAATTAATAATAATTAAATACATAACATTGCTTTATTGAAATATGTTGTAACTCGAATCAAGTTCAGTATACTGAAATTGTATTTTGTTTTTAACCTAAATTATGAGAATAAAGTGCAGAAATTATAAAAATGTAATAAAATCTGTTTGTCCTTTTAAATATATTCATCTGATCATTCCTTGAGTGTAGGTTATGTAAATATTCAATTAATCAATTTAACCCTTAGTTGCTGTGTTAATTCGAGGTTTTGCGCATGTCAGTACTGGGGTTTTTCAGCACAGATGCAATATTGTATTCATTCCTTCCATAACTTAATATCTACATTATTTTGACTTAAATATAATTATACTAGGGGACACCTCTGCACGCTTTGCATGCCAACCCTGACGCTCGCTGCGCTCGATACACCTCGCCCTGTGGCTTCTGACTACAAATCTTAGTATATTAACTGTATAACGTAAAAATCACAATATTAAATATATTTACAGTATCTTACTCACAGTACTTGCTTTGCTAACTATTGTAGTATAAATACCCAATGGAATTACTTAGCCTGTTTCAAACGTGTTCATTTTATTTGTTTTTGTTTAACAGATGACGATTAAACTCATAATATAATATTAAAAATACATCTATCAAAGAGCAGCTTTGTTCTGTGGAATCAATATTATAATGTCAAACATACAAAATAAACATGTTTATTTATTTACAAAACAATAAATTTATTTATGACATAAATAATACTATATTGGACAGTACAAAACTACAAATATTTAAAAGGCCTTGAATCTTTCAAAACTTTTTGAGTTCATGGTACTTGCTAAAACACGGTACTACACATAACCCGACCCCACACTGAGAACATTCATACCGTGTGTCTTTTCTTTTTGGTTCACGACTTTTAGTAACCTGCACACATGACAGTTACATGCTGCCTTCATTTTTTCAGTTGCTGGTACAAATGTAGGATAATGGCTGAGTCAGCCACAGCGGATTCTCCCCACTGGAAGGCCGCCCACCTTTTACTTTTCGGGGTAGAGAATTTTGCTCTATAAGTTGCCGAACAACTTCTAAGTGAAACTGGCAGTTTTAGCTTTAAACATGGTAGATGGTCTATGTTCAGCACAGACAAATCTAGAAGATGTAGAAATTCTTTCTTGTACCACCGTGTGGTTTTACATACACACTTCAGATTAGCTAACATCATATCATATCTTTTAAATGATATTGGAGTTGTACTCATGTACACACTTTAGCTTTTTTCATCCTTTCCTTTGATATGTAATGGGTTTTGCCTGTATACACCATATCATCCTTATGTTCAGAAGATAACATAACAAATTCCTTCTTGTCAGTCCATCTCACTTCCAAGATTTTAACATCATGTAAAACTTCTCTCTCTCCGACTTCAAGAACCTTGTGAAATGCAGGCGTACTTAGTCCTGTAGATTTTACTTTACGGTGCCACAGGCATTTGTTTTGTTTAGGTGGAGGTATGTAACTTGTATACCAGTTGTCAACAAATAAACTATGTCCTTTATTTAGGTGGTTTAGGAGAAAAATTGTTATGTTAGCTGCTAAAATTCCCGTGTCTTGTGTGTCAACATATTCAGGTTCTTTCCCAGTATAAACCATAATATCAAGGACATATTCTGTTTCATAGTCACAAAGAAGGACATATTTTATTCCAAACCTGTGTCGCTTTGATGGAATATATTGTTTGAATCCTAGTCGACCCTTGAATAGCAACAAACTTTCATCAATGCACAAGTGCAGAAAAAGAATCACAAAACATATCGACCAAGTGCTTTACTTTTGTAAACTTTCAAACTCAAACTCTTTATTCAGCCAAATCAACAATAAAATTGCATTAGCTAAGTCTTGTGTCTATAAAAATGTGTACAAAATCAACTCTTATATTTCGAAAATAAGAATTTAATACATGTAATAAGAAGATCATTCATGATTTCCAACAAAATAAAACACATCACATTTAACCAGTTACATACAGTATTTCCCGTTAGAAATTCTTGGACGCTGTAACAAGCAAGATTTATTAAGTGGTTTTTGAGTTTTTTTCTAAACTTAGTTAGGCTTGATTCCAGCCTGAGTGATAGTGGAAGATAGTTAAACAAATTAATGCCATTGTAACACAAGTGGTTTTTGTAAAAAGATGTTGAATGTTTAAGGATTGATAATTTGTTGGGATTACGTAAAGAATAGAATGTTTGTACTGAGAAGTTAAATTTGGAAAAGTTTTGTCTGACAAATGTTATGTTTCAAGTATGTAAATATATGGTAGTGTCAGTATTTGTGACTCACGGAAAGCCATTTTACAGGATTGCCGTTTATTAAGTGAAAAAACAGTTCTCACAGTCCATTTTTGAAGCCTAAATAAAGCCAAGGTGTGTTTATTTTCGTGACCCCAGATAGGGACAGCGTACGATAAGTGGGGGTATATGAGTCCATAATACGTTGCTAATAGAACCTCACAGTTTACAACGTTTCTTAGGCTTTGCAGAACAAATATACCCGAGCTGAGCCTTCTAGAGACAAGCTCAATATGGGTGCAAAAACTGAGTTTCTCACCCAACTTTTTCTCCAAAGAACTTTACACTGTCAGTTGGGAAAATCGTGGTTTCATCCAAGAGAAGGGGAAACCCAAGGTTAGATCTCTTTGACAGGGAAAATTGTATTAATTGGGTTTTGTCGGAATTGATAGCAAGTAGGCTGTCATCAAACAATTGTACAAGCTTATTGGCCTCCATAAAGGCAAGTTGTTCCAAATCTTCAAAATTAGAGCTAGATATAGAAAGGGAGGTATCGTCCGCAAATAGCGACAGTTTGGAATCCGTAGTGCATGAGGATAGGTTGTTAATAAAAAGAAGAAATAGAGTAGGGCCCAGAACAGAGCCCTGAGGAACTCCCCTTAAGATGGTAGCCTCTTCAGAGGTGTAGAAACGCACTTGCCCAGCATCATCCACTGCCTTAATCTCCAAATATTGCCTTCTACCACGAATGTATGAAGCAATCCAATCCAAAGCCACTCCATTCACCCCCATATCACTAATCCTTTCCAATTATAAGCCATGGTTGACCAAGTCAAAGGCTTTAATAATAATAATAATAAATCTTTATTGTCATACAAATTTGTACAAATTTTTGACAAAGTCAATATACAGCAATAGTTGCCAAGTCATAAATATTAATCTAAGCTTAACTGAATTATAATTACAGAAGTCAGTCATGAAATACAGTCACAATGGACTTTCAAAATTAATTAATGTTTGCCAAAATGTAGATGCATAAAAAAAACATAGGAAAACAAATGAAGCATAGTAAGATACCAAAGCAAAACAATAATCCACGAACAAACACCAAAACAACAAATAATTTAATGCACTTTAAACACTAACTAATTAATCCAAAATCCATACAAAATAATAAATAGATACAGAACAATTTATGATACATAGTAGACAATAAATCATTAAAGTAGACCTACTAGTTTATACAATTTAAATTTCAAATAAAAAAGATTATGCAAAACTGTTTCCTATTTAAATATGTACTTAAATTGTGTCTAATTTAAAAACTATCTGCACGAAGGATAGAGTAAAACTCTTGGAGGCAATAAAAAGAGTTGTTTAAAAGCCAGGAGTAAAACAGTTTTTTAAATTTACTTTCAGGATGCTTTTTAATTAGGGGCTTTAGCACATTATATAGCTGAAGAGCTACTGTAGTGTGACTATTTATGGTTTTAGTTAGCCTACAATAGGCTATTGAAGCTAGTTCTTTACTGCGAGTATTATAGCAGTGAACTTCAGAATTAAACTTCAATAAATCAGAATTTTTCAGAACATATAGAGTTAGGTCGTAGATGTAAAGGTTGATAATAGTCAGAATTCCTTGACTAATAAAAAGTGGCTTGCAGTGTTCTAAGTGTTCCGAATCTGTAATGATTCTTAAGGCTTTTTTTTGTAAAATTAAAATCTCGTGAACATTAGAGCAATTCCCCCAAAAAATTAGGCCATATCTAAGTAAAGATTGAAAGTAAGCAAAAACTCGGCCCTGCGGGCCTCGCCAGGGGGCAAGCCCCCTGGACCCCCGGATCTTTTTGCTTAGAGCCTACGGCTAAAATTCAAGAAACATGGAACATGCTTTAGCTGCGCTTTTTCTGTTTGCTGGCTCCTTTTTAATAATTTCTGCAAATGTATTTCTCCGAAAACAACGAATTTTAGATTTCATGTAAGGAATTACAAAAAATATAAACATATCTTAAAAATATAAATATATCTTTACTTTTTAAATTTTATTGTTCCATACAATCATTAGAAGTTGTGGCCAATATTGGTTTGTGATAGCTGAAGTAACTTACATAATGTTTACAATCAATCTTGTCAATATGGCGAGTGAAGATCATATCGATACATGATCCTCCTCGAGTAGTTGATATAGCTAGATTTGTGTTGAGTTGTAGACCGAACGTTTCCTCCATGAAGTGAACAAACTTTTGATTTTCTTTCTTCTTGAGGTCCAAATTGATATCGCCAGACAGGATATCAATCAGGACTGATATGTAAATGAGGACTGGATTCTCTAATTAGGACTTAATTTTGTATATTTTTAACAAGAGTTGTCATGGAAACTAAAGATGTACTTTGATCAACGCTTGCAAATAAAATCATTATTGAAGTCAACACTGATATGTCATTGTGTTTTCATGGTTACGCGTCACCCTCCCGCGTAACGTTTTCAGACAGTTAGGTCAAGACTAAAGCATGTTCCATGCTAATAAGTTGAGCCTACAAAATGTTTTGGAATATGAAAGATAAGGCATCTCAGAAGATAAAGAACCCTGGAAAGCCTGACAGATAGTTGTTCTATATGTGGTGTCTAATTCAATTGAGAATCGAGCTGCACCCCAAGAAATTTGACAGAAGACAAAAATTCTTCTTCGGGATCAACAAGTTCAGTATTAAGATGTTTTAATGTAAATAGAATATTTTGGGTTTTACTCTTGTTTAAAAGAAAACCGTTAGACTGAAACCAAAGGGAAGCATCTAAAATTGTGTTTTTAACTATTTCATTTAATTCTTTTAAATTGTTGCCAGTGCTTATGAAAGTCGAGTCATCTGCATAGAGGATTGTTTTAGAGTTAACAGAGAGGGGCAAATCATTTATTGTAATTAGAAAAAGGAGGGGGCCAAGTACAGAACCCTGAGGTACACCATACTTGACATCAGCCTCTTGTGACCAGACACCATCTATGTAAACTATTTGTTTACGATTTTTTAAATATGAATGAAAGAATTTAAGTGAAGGGCCAGCGAAACCATAATGATTTAATTTTATTAAGAGGTCAGAGTGATTAACAGAATCAAAGGCCTTACTCAGGTCACAGAGGGTGGCCCGAGCAATGACCTTATTTTCAAAAGCCTGAAGAACTTCTCTTATCAATTTATCTATTGCCTCAGTTGTGGAAAGTCCCTGTCTGAAACCAAACTGGGATGCATTAAGAAGATTGTTTGTTTCTAAAAAATGGATAGTTTGGCCATAGACTAAAACCTCAAATAATTTAGAAATTGCTGGAATCACAGAGATGGGACGAAAGCTACTTGGTTTGTCTATTGGTCCTTTTTTATAAATAGGACAGACTCTGGATAATTTTAGAGGCTCAGGAAACACCCCTTCTTGTAGGCATTTATTAATACAAATTGTAAGTGGGATAGCAAAACTTGGTATCACCTGTTTAAGCACATTGTTGGACATATAATAGACATCAGTGCTTCCAGAGCTCTTCAACCTCTTAGCTGCCTTTATTATATCCTCAGGTGTAAGAGATTTCCACGTGAAGACTACTGAGCGAGGCCAATGATTTCTGTTTAGAAATTCAGTGCAAGTTGCGCCCTCGCTTATTTGGCTCTTTATTTCTTCTATTGAGTCAATGAAATACTGATTAAAGGTATTAGGATTGATGGTTATGATATTATCATTCGGATGACCCTTACATTCTTTAATGATGTTCCAAGCTGTTCTCGATTTATTCATGCTTCTTTGAATAAGGTTTGCATTGTATGAAAGTTTGGCATTCTTTATTGCCTCCTTATATTGTGCTTTTACAGTACAGTACGTCTGATTCAGAGTTTCATCAATAGGCCTACTTTTTTTGCGTAAATTATGAAGGAATATAAGTCTTTCTTTCATTGCATTAAGTTTGGCTGAGTACCATACATTACATGAGTTTTTAGAGCTTTGCTTGTATTTTTTAAGTCTTAAAAGAGAATTAATGTTATTAATAAGAACATTGAAAAATTTTTGAAATAGACGATCTGCAGTGGTGTGTGGTTTAGTAATAGAGTCCCAGTCATAAGATTGTAAATTAATTTTTAGAGTTAAAACATTAGAGTGTGTGCAGATAAAAACTTAGAGGCCGGTTCGATACAATTGGATTTAGATTGACATTACAGTTTAATACTTTACCAGAAGGCCTAGTAGGGTTTAAATTAACTACAATACCATCATGGTCAGAAAAAGGGAAAACAAATGAGTTGACAGATAGAATTCTATTAAAATTAGTTTACAAAAATATTATCCAAGCAGTTTTTTCCACTAGTAGGTGCCTTGTTTACACAATAAAAATCAAACTGTCTTAGCATATTAACAAAAAGTTTTGCAGTTTTCTTCTTTGATGTTACATCAAAATTGGAGTTAAAGTCACCTCCTACTATAATGGTGTGGTTTTTAAATTTTGTTAGTTGAAATAAAAAAGTTTCGAGAATGTTAAGAAAGGAAACTGGATCGCCAGCTGGTGAGTGGTAGATAGATACTACTAGAAGTTTCATACTGTCAATAAAAGCTGCAGCAGCTTCAAAATGAAATTCAATGCAAAAGGCACTTATATCATAAGGCCTGGATTTGAATGATTTGTGAACTAAAACTAGGGATCCGACTCTTATGTGTTCCCTTCGACTGTAGGCAGCAGCACAGTAAAAGTTGCTGTACCCCTGCCTAGCCTCATCAGAGTTGAGCCAATGTTCAGTTATACAGATACTGTAGTACAAACATTCTTTAAATCAGTTAAGAAACTTTCTAAAGCTAATATTTTTCCTTTAATACCCTGAATATTTAGATCTAAAAATCTGTAGGACTCATTACATTCATCTGAAACTAAATCATTATCAATGAAATTAAACTTACGTACATTGCTTGATACCACAGTTTCACAGGATGAAATATTAACCTGTAAAACGTTTGAAGTTTGCCCATTAAAACTAGACTGACCGTTGACTTCATGACTGGACTCAGTCACTCCAATGTGAGCGTTATTAGAATACTGATAATTTTCCTGGTCAGAAATATTTGATAACTTAATACTACTATTAATATTTACATTTCTTGATTTCTTACAAGCGCACTTAATTCTAAAAAACTTGCTTCATTGCCAAATAACTGATCACTCGCTCTGCTTTTATTTTCCACTACACCACACACAGATGCTACAACCCCCTCTCCAGAGGATACCTCCGCATACGACAGCTCACCAGGAACAACCCTCGGACATGTGTTGGGCTCTTGAAGGGGACTGAATACATTGCAGCTCTTGAGTATCTGCTCTGGTGTAGACCAGCCTCTCCAGGGTGAAGATTCTGAGGCCATTGATATATTGGTTACAGAGGAATCAGGATCAATAGGAGATACTGTGCTCGTTGAGTCCGCATATTTTTCTTCTTCCAACAATAGAAGTTTCTTTAACTGGTAGATAACATCTTTGTGACCGAGGCTGTTTCTCAACACTCTTGTACTTTGTTGATTATTGGTAACAATTGTAACATTGGCCTTTGTTTCATTTTGAAATTGTACAATTTTCAACACAAAGTGGCTTAATGGAATATTGTCTCTTATACAACCCATGGGGGGGCAAATAAGAAACTTGAAGTTTTTCTTTTTAAAATCTAAAGTTAGCTGATCAATAGCTTTGTTGTAGTCTTCTAATGTGGGCTTATCGTTAAATTTCAACTTAGTAATCAAGCTATAAACTCCAGCACCGTTGTTGGCTTCTTGATATGCTAAATGGTCACTTGCACAATCCCAAATTGTTGGCCTTCCAAACTCCTGCCTGAACTTAACTGCCACTCCAGCTGTCATCTGCCTCTCATGGCCGAAATCGCCAGAAATACAGTGGGCAAAGGCCACTGAAGTATTGCTCCGAAACTCTCTCAGTAACATGGTCATGTCTTTTTCAATTACTTTAATGTTGCCATGGTTAGAGGTTACACTTTGGTTAACTTGAGAGGTATGATTACTGAAGGTATCTGTAGTCTCCTTATATCTGACAATCTCATTGTATAGCAGTCTTGCTACATGTTTTTTCCCTTTTCGGTTTATATGAAAACCGTGCATCATATGGTAACGCCTCTCAAGTAGGTATAGGTCCAACAGTTGTGCATTTTTATAGGTGGCAACAAGCTGTCTGATTTTGTTGTTTACTTCTGCAACAATGTCTTGTCTCACATGGCCATTGTGGAGGTCGTAACGGTATGGTATTGTGGAAATGATCGTATTGGTGTGCGAAAAGCTTTTTAGTTGAGGTTCAAGAGTGTTTTGACAGGTCCTCAGATTTTCTGTTGTCATTAGCTGCATTATTACAACCACCCATTATTATGATCCAGTCCTTCTCACCATAAGACTTCAACTGCTCAATATTTTTTCCAGACTCCGCTATGATCTCGATTGGAGCACCAAGATGAATTTGACCAAAAACATTAAACCTATCACCCATCAGAACCTGTAACGAACATGCCAAATCCCTTCCTTGGCTATCTGCCAGTATTGTTATATTTGACTCACTTCTAGCATTTTTCTTTATATTTTTTTTAAGCATATTAGTGTGCGTATTTCCATATTTTTTATTGGTTTTACGCAATTTTAGTTTGTTTTCAATAGTATCATGCTTAAGGGTTACGGGGATTGTCAATGTATAGTTGACTCTTCTTGAAGTGGATGGAAAGTGTTTCTTGTTATAACAGTGCATGTGGGATTTTCTACTTGGATTTCCCCTTGCTGGTAGAAAAGTTGTAAATCCTTAATTTTATCTTTAAGTTTCAAGTTCTCCATATGCAGCATTAAGTGTTGCTCCTTGTTACAAACTTTCTCTTGGTATGAATGGGTTATGGATCTAAGGTTTGTTTGTGTATTTTTTGGTGTTTTTGTAAGTGACAAAAGAGTATCCTTTGTCACTGCAAAGCCCTTATTTAATACAAATGCAACATAAGAGCGTTTTCTTACACAGTCAATGTCATTAAAATCTGGAATGAAAATATTTTTGAAAAAATTTGGTTTCTGTGTGTTTAGTAAAATGTATTCACTTGAGAGTATTACATATACTCCACAATCAAAGGAATTTTTCTGAGTAGGTCCAGAAAGAGGTTTAATGCCACCATTTTGTAATAATTGGACAGTTTTTGGGCTATTACATTTGCATCAGATAAGTTGATGTTATTAAAAGAATCATAATGGTAAAAATTTCCTTTTGCTTTATGGAAAATCAAAGTACTCCAGTGACTTCCTCTACACTATTCTTTCCTTACAGTTTCTTCTTCCTCTTGTTCAGAGTAGTTATTCACTGGGACAATTATCACTTCTTTATCATGCAGAGGATGGGGATCAAGAAAAATATCAATATTTTCAGCAGTCTTTATGCAGTGAGCAACTTTAGGGTCCATTAAAAAACATGTCCCTTGACTACCCACTAATTGTACCATAAGGATATCAAAGTACTTGAAAATAACATCGTCAGTTAACCAGTTTTCTCCCAAAACCAGAAGCTTTTCTTTATATTTAGTAATTTCTTTTTTTAGATCAGCGTTTTCCTGTATTAAATGGTTATTTGCTGTGGTCCTAGAACTATTTTCTTCATTTTGACAGTCATTGTGATTTATATTTAATGTAGGCGTATTTGTAATAACATTGGTTTTTAATTCAGTTTTTTCTTTGTTTTTACTGAAGTTTATATTTACAGTAGACTTGTGTTGGGAAGGTGAGATAGATTTTTTGTACTGAAGTTTTTTATAACTAGTGTTGTCTTTGATCTGAGCTCTTGTTTTTATGCAAGGGCTACTTCTAGCCTTGTTTCTTTTATCCATAGTTTTAAATAAAATCATAAAAGGAAAAATAAATGTCGTTATTCCAAATTTGAAAATAAACCTTCAATTAAAATATTACACAGCTTGTTTATTTGAACAAAGTTAAATTCTGCCAAGTAAAAGAGAAACTTAAAATGAAACTATTTCATATTATTTATATCTATTCAGAAAATAAATAAGGCAGTTATTAAATGTCAATGGAGAGGTCAAGGTCAAATAGCCAAATCACAGTGGATATCCAAGTTTGATGTTGGTTAACAATTTCAAATGAAACAATTTGATTATATTAAGACAGGTGGTTGCAAGACAATCCTAACTTCTTATTGGTGATTATTGACCAATAGGAGAATCACCACAGTTATGAATACCGTGCTATGATTGGTCTTCAGATTGAGTTGAGTACTGACAGGAAACTACAGTGTTCAAAGCCAGTGTGTTATATCCAGTATAGGACTTTATCATTTAAGTGAAATTGTAAGTTTTATTTATTCAAGGCTGCTGTTGAGACTGTACTTAATAACTTAGTAAAAAACTATTGAATTCACTGGAGTTATTATGAGTAATCCAATTACAATTAATTTATTTGGCAAATAAAGAAACCATGTGACTTTGACAGCTGTCAATACAAGTTAAGTATTTTGTCCTTTTACTCACTGTTACTAGAAGGAAATTCAGTATCTTAAATTTCAGTACATAGAAAATAGACCACTTCTTATAAGAAAACACATTTAAGAATAAAATGATTTAACTATAAGTGTTTAGTAACAAAATTAAACTAACTGACTATAACTTTGCTGCATCTTCTGTGCATGCAGATAGTGGAAAATAACTTTACTTAAATAAAAAAAAAAGCCCAGCTAAATGGTTCTTAGTGTCTAGCTGTTTTACTACATCATTGACGAGGTTAAACATGGCTGTTGTTGTGGTCTTATTCTTTACAAATTCATGCTGATTCTGATAAAGTATTTCATTTTGCTCCAAAAAGTCCCTTAACCTAATCAGCATGACTTTCTCAAATATTTTCGAAAAAGTGGATACCAGAGATATAGGTCTATAACTGTTGCAGCTTCTTGAATTGCCTTTCTTATAGCCTGGTCTTATCTTTGATATCTTTAAATTCGAAGGATATCCCATTTATAAATGACAAATTTATAAAGGTTTTAACATATGTGATGATACTTTTTTATTAGAAAGGGATATAATTAATAAATTCCGGCAGACTTTCTGTTTCTTGAACTTTTAATGACACTGTCTATTTCTGCTTCAGTTGTTGGGCGAAGAAAAAGGGAGTTTCTACACACATTAACTGTGTTTTTTGTTTCCAGTGGCATGTTCTTAGATGATTTTATTTGACTGCCTGTATTTGAATAGAAGTCACTGAGTAGATCACAAATCTCTTTTGGTTTAGTGATTTTCACACCACTGTCTGTTTCGAGCAACATATCTTGTACACCTTTGTTAGTAGGTTATCTTTTCTTATTTATTAAGTGCCAGACAGCTTTTGATCTGTTATCAGACTCTTCAATATTACGGAGAGCTTCTTTAGATTTTGCCTCTTGGATGTTACGTCTATATTGAATTTTGAGCCTATTGCACTGTTGGCATACGTGATAAGTCACTTCGAGATGTTTAGTTTTATTATACAGATTAAAAAGCTGTTCTTTAAGTGTTAATATCTCAGCAGGAAGATTGATTTTCTGCTGCCTTGACTTTTTAATCTTTTTTCCAATCTCTGGAAATGCCAGGTCAAACCAGTAATTAACATTAGATAAAAATAGACCAAATTTTGTGTCAAGTTTAGCAGCAGCATACATTTCATCCCAATTCTCTTTCGAAATTAGACTGTTGAATAATTGGATATTTGCATTCGAGTAAGACCTAACATACTTAGAAGTAGCTTTAGGACTTGACTGAGTATTTTCAAAATTCAGTTTGGCCGTCTGAGCCTAGTGATCAGATAGACCAGATTTGATTACTGACCACTCAGTGTCGTTCCTATTAGTATATTCATGGCCTATAAGTGTTTGTGATTCTGAGGCTTCCCTTGAACGGGTCTCAATGATATTGAACAGACCGAAGGAGGACATTACGACAATGAGTTGTGAAGCAAAAGTATTACGTGAGAGGTCAATATTAAAATCGCCCGTGATAATGATTGTATCATGGCGACTCGCATATTTATTCAGACTGTCGGAGATGAGTTCAAAGAATCCCTCATGCAATAAAGAAGGTGGTCTGCACACTGCTATCAATAATACTTTATTTCCCTCATAAATTTTAATGGAATCTGCTGCAATTCCACAGACCCACTCCATACTAAACTCATGACAGATAGGTGGCTCACATTTAAAACTGGGTTTGGCCCATATGCCAGCACCACCCCTCTTCCACAGAGATCTGCAGTAGGATGCTACACAATAAAACTCATTTAATCTAGAATTTACTACTCTGTGGGATTTCAAAAAATGTTCAGTCATACATATTAGATCTGGAGATTCTTCATCAATAAATATTTTAAACTCATGAGTTTTATTCAACAGACCTCTTATGTTTTGATGGATTATCTTAAGGCTTGTGTTTTGGGTTTCTACACCTCCTCGATGCAATGACCCCAAGGGACATGGGGGGGGGGGTTTTGGGCTTCCCATAAAAAATGTTTGTTCAGAAAGGTACGAGTGGAGGATCTCTTAGTTGGATAAGAAGCATTAGGTAAATGAGTTAGGCAAAGCCGGGAAGTCATCAAGCTTGCTGGTTATATCGAAAAAAGTGGAGTGGTGGGGAACGTTATGGATGGGAGATATGTTTAATATATTAAGAAGTAAATCGGCCAGATAGGTTTTCCCCTGGAATTAAGATGGAGCCCATGTCTTGTAAATAAGGGACTAGGTAGTGAATCTAAGAAAACAAACTAAACATGACTATGGCGAGAGGCCACATCAGATAGGTCATTGTTAACCTTAGCAATTGTTGTATTTAAGAAGGGGCGGTCATGTCTATGGTAAGCCAACCAATAACACTCTTGCGCCCAACACCCCCCTAAGGAAACCATCCAGCTCCACTGTGATGTTTTTACAGCGTCCGGTTACATCAACATCGTTCGTGCCTCCAATAATAATGATTATGTCACCATTGTTTGACTTTTTGCTTTTGTTTATAAAAGATAATATTTGATCCATTCTGGCATTAGGTTTAACAGAATCCGAAACAACTAACTTATTTCCTATCTTTGCACTTATAATAACTAGAGAGGGCCCGACCGTGACTGTCACTGTATATATCCATCCATGTGAGGTACCATCGAGCACAGAGTGCTGCTAACAGAGGGAGGAGAGGAGACCTCACATGTAGGGCTTTCTTCTAGTACACTGAATTTTTTAGTAGGTGATTTTTGTTTTAGTTGTTTTAAGGAAGTTTTGGGGGAAGGTGTCAGCTTACTCAAGGTTAAAGGTCTTTCAGAAGGAACATTTTGAGGGTTTAAGGAGTCAAGAGGAGAAAACCTGTTGGATGTGTTTACTTCTGAAGGGATTTGAGTTAGATTTTTAACTTTCTTTCCTTTTTTTGGCTTGACTACCTTCCAGTTGTTACAACCAACTTCCTTAAAGTTACTGATAGTTTACTACAAGCAGGTTCAGTACTAAAGTTGTTAGTAGCTAGACTAGTATCAGGGTTACTATTGTCACAAATAGAGGTACATGCTTTCAACCACTGTTGAAAGTCACTTGCATTGTTTTCCACAGAACAATAGTAGTAAAATATTAACTTAGCATTTATAAGCACATTCAAACCACACTCAAAGCCGTTGTTTTGTTGGTTACATACCAAAGATTGAGGGGAAACATTGAGATTGCTTGCTAATTTTGAAGCAGACTTAACATCTACTATTTTTTTGGACATATCACAGAACAGAAGGCTCCAGTTTATGTTTGATAGTTTATATCATGACTGGCCGTGCTCTCGCTTACCCTGTCAATGGAACCTCTACTATTATTGATACAACAGAACACATACTTAAAAGTATGAAACTCAAGTTCCCTAAGCTGTGTATTTACAGATTCATCGCTACCCAATTTGAGAACGTCACAGACAGATGGTCCAATAAACAAGGGTTTAGACTGACCTGCTAAATGGTGCTTGTCAAAGGAGGAGAAATAGGTTTGCAAGATGGAGTCATCAAACCATTTATCAGTGCTTAACCCCTTAGAGGCCTCCCATTGAAAACTCTCCAACTTTGTAGATAACTCAACATTTAACTCAAGAGATTGGTCAAGTCTGCTTAATATGTTTCTTGCGTTTTTTCGTGTTGTAAAATTGTTTGCTTAAGTTGACTAGTCACACAGGTGTCAGGGTTCAAAGCTAAATTTACATTATCATTTACATTAGATCTTAGAAATGGGGACCTCATAGTTACTTTATTCATCACTAATAGCAGCACTAGTCATGTGATTCCACAAATGTCTAGAAGAAAGCAGTTTAAACCAGTTTCAATGCGCCATAATATCAGTAACTAGCTGGTAGAACGAATACAACAGCTGGAAAATACACAGCGTAAATATATGACGTCAGCGCTTGGGCGGTAAGTCAACCTGCGTTGTATATTTATGACGTTAGCAACTAATGGGTTAAAGATAGAACTTGTCTTACATTTCAACTTATTTTTGCCTAGTTGCCAATTATGAACTGAAGATAAGCACACTTAATTTGACTTAATTTTAATATGCAAAATAGTTATATGTTAGAAATGAAGCTAAATAACATAGGGTTAATCAAACAACGCAACAAAAGTCATCAAGCCTTATTCATATATAAATAATTGTCAGCCAGTGTTCTTCCTGTTTGCATGGGTTTGTAATTATTGTGACTAAGTATTGTAAAAGGTCAGTGAACTATGGTATCAATCAATTACAGTATTTTGTAAAATAAATTTCTTGTCATTTTCAAAATGAAATTAATAGTTTTCTGAATAATTTCATAAAAATAAAAATGATCAGATGTGAATGTGATATGATTAGAACTGACATTCTAATAAAATTGCACTAATCCACATTTTACATACATTTTCCAAAAGAAATCAAATTAATAATTATTAAAATTCTATATTTTGTTAATTTTAATTTAATGAAATGACCTTCGGTACCATTAAATTTAACTAAATGATATGCCATTGTAATTAGCAATATTTTCAATTCTTTAAACTATTATAATACCTAAATAGTTATAATAGCCACACTTACATGATTGGCAAGGGAGAGTTTGTAGAGAGCATCACACCACAGGCTGTACATTTCTGCTTTCTGACGGCGCAAGATGAGACGATGTCTATAGGCTTCATACCGCTGTTCTTTGGTCATGCCGGGCCAGGCTGGTTCTGGGACTGGGCTGCTATGCGGTGGTTCTGGGATGTCAAGCTTTGTATTTCCACCATTGTTGAACACTTCTATTATGGTATCTAACACCTTTTCAACAAACAAGCATTTTTAGTAATCATTCCTGTAAATACGAGGGTCAGAAAGCAAAGAACGTTTGTGTACCACACTTAGCTCTGATGCCTGACTATCACATATACCAGTGTATCCACTTGCAAACCAAGTGTTATTGCCGTGAGGTAACATATTTTATTTACTCAAATAATAAATTCTATTAGTTAGATATTATTAAATTTTTGAATATGCTCAATGTTCATCTTATAATTATTGAAAGGCAAATAAAGTATGTTTATGTTGAAAGTGTGAAAAACTAATATTCACAGAGAAAAATACATGTTTGATAATGAGATCAAAGTATTACTTCGAGAATTTGATTGAGTATTTTACTACTCAAACTCAGCTCGAAGCTTCCAAAACTACTCAAAGTTTGATCAAGTAGTTGTATTTCACGAAATATCAGATTTACAACTTAATTTAGTTTTGAGAGTAAACAGTTTTATAAGTTATGAATAAAAAATGTGCGCTTCTTTGTGTTTTCTTTTACCCTTAATCATACTTATCAGTTTGGTACGAGTGATTATGAACTAAACAATACACCTAAGAATAGATAGTACATGACGACAGTCAAATGAACTAGTCGACGTAGTGACCGAGTTTGTTAATTATGATTTGAACTAGTTCAATTCAAAGTGAACAACAGAGCTGAGAAGGTAGCGATCACTGTAAATAGTTACCGTAGTAGCAATCACACATGTTGGTTATCCGAGTCTACTAGTCACTTGTAACCTAACCTAAAATAGCGTGAATAAAACAGAAGTGCTAGTTAGTGTCTTTATGGCCAAAGAAAGGGGACAAGAGATTTGGTTCAAGATGCTCAAAAAGACCTGTTATTGATACAAATCTAATGGTCTGTATGCCGTGGAAATTATACATATTTTCGTTCATATCAATAATATTGCTCCATCAAAAGGGTCCTGAGAACGGGTCACTTTACATCCTAAGAATCAAACTTCCCATCTTTTCTAGTCGAAAGTCCATCTCGGTTATGGTATATATGTATGTGCAAGGAACTGTTCAGCTCCTTTTCAGAACTGAAATTATCGAATATTTCTCACGAGTCGATTGAGGTCTATTTTGTTTTTTTAATCTGAGCAGGGAATCGTCAAACATTTGTAACACTGGGACAAAACTTAAAAAAATTATGTAGAAATAATAAATTCTATACAACGCTGCTTAAATACATTTCTTAGCCTTAGAAGAAAGAAAAACTGTTTCCTTACCCATATTTCCTTTTATTATGATTCAGAATGCTCTTTAAAAGTAATAAAAACATTATTTACACACTATTTGAATACTTCCATACTATGTACAAAATGTTTGGACTTCCGGACTATTCAACTTGCACCTGTGTTTGGCCAAACGAGGATGGCAGCCCTCCTTAAATTTGATAAAAACAGTTCTGGATTTCTTTCTACTTTTATTGTACAGACCCAACAATTTTTTTCTTTCTTTCCCACCAATCTTTCTAGCCCTTGATTTTGTCTATTGCCATTTGGAGGTTAACATTTTGAGGTAAATTGCAATAGGCCATCCACCCATCTTCATTGCTGTTGATGATTTTTATAATAAATTGGTAAGTGTTCAATAGCTTTATATTGTTGCTAGTAATAGTTTCTTTATACTTTTTTTTATTTTTTATTATTCATAAGACGCCGATCCTCAAGATATGGGCGAATATGGATTTCGAATGAGTGTGATGAGTGTAGATGAGCGAATGTAGTCATTGTTACAAACTAGGGCCGACTATTCCTTAGAAAGTGTCATTAATTAATAGCCCAATGACAAATGAACAGCTGGTGATTATCAGCTGATCCTTCTCAAAATGTATTGACTCTGATTGGGATCGAACTGAGAACCTTTAGCACATTGATTGAACCAACTACGCTACCGACCATTAATATAGGTGTTCAAAATCATTCTACCAATTAAGTTGAAACACACTTCTTCCAGTACTTTATAGTACGGTGCTCATCAATCATTATAACCATACAGCATCATGTCAAAATTAATTATCAATTTCTCGCATAAAATAATTATATTGATGGACAATGGCAGGTTTTTTTTCAGTAATTACCCTTCCTCGCCTTGTTTTTGTTACTTCTACATGTTTGATGAAAATAGTAAAACAGATTTCTTTTGGCTCTTTTTCTGATATTTTTTACAGTACACTTTCTGCTCAGGCTGTAATTGTTGTAGTACTTCCGCTGGCAACCCCTTCCTGTTACGCCTAATATTGCCTTTTAGAAAAGTTAATTTTTGATACAACATTTGAACTAATGGTATGCTACTAAAAAAGATGTCCACGAATACGTGATACCCTTTGCCATACATGTTGCAAGCAGATAACAATTTTGATACCACTGTAAAACCACTGTAAGCCCTTTTCTTTTATTTCATTTTTTCTTCTGTTGATTTGGCACCTTTATAGCAGAAAAAGCTCATACAATACTTACTGATAGAGTAGCACAATAACCAAACTTTTATCCCCCAGCAGTGATGATGTTAATTTGGGAGATATTGCTGGAGTTGAGATTTTTGGTACCTATTAGACTCTCATCAACAGACACCTGTTGATGAGGTGTGTAGTGTCACTTGAAAAGACTATTGCAGTGATCTTGAAAGGGTTGAAACTGTAGGGTCATACTGTTGATCAGAATATTTAGGTAGCTTTCATTATCTGCTATATGGAAAAAGAAAGAATATTCTCAAATCTTGAGCGGCTAAATATCCAGTTGAACCACGTCTCTGTCAAATACAATTTGATAGTTGGCTTAATTAAAACCATGTTTAATATTACACCTATAAAAGCTGTTATTTCTTCAACTGTAACAGGAACCTATTTTCTTAGCCCTGATAAAGTGTTACCCCTACTGGACAAAACTTGAGAAGCATACCTATTTGTTTCTTTAGTAAATAACTGTAAAAGAGTTAGTGTAAAGAATATTCTAAACTAATCTATTGGTTGTAATGTCTCATGGTCAATGTTACAGTGCTTTGAGTCTGGAGTTTCATGAAAGGCAAAGCTGTGAATAAAATATTGAGCGTCTATTTCATCAATTGTTTGCAGGTTCTAGGCCTATTTTAATCATCAGGACTTTCTATGTCACTATCATCTGAAAATGAGTTTAAACCTGAGTTATCATTAAACCTGCCTTCTTTGATTGTTTACAAGTTTAGGTTGTGGGTACAAGTTTAGGTTGTGGGTACAAGTTTAGGTTGTGGGTACAAGTTTAGGTTGTGGGTACAAGTTTAGGTTGTGTTTGCACATTAGGCCTATTTAGTCTAGGTATCTTACGTCTAACCTAACCTTCACCAGATGAGTCTGATGGCTGATTTGAATAAATATGCCATCCCTTTGTCCAAATGTTGAAGAGAAAGGTTCCAATGTTAGGTCTTGGTCGCTATCGTAACTAAATAAATTATCTAAACATGAATCAGATTCTAACTCCAAATCTAGCTCCCTATCCACTTCACTTGATCTCAACTTTTCTACAGCCATATTTCAGTATTTGAATATCAGATTCACACCTTACAACAATTACTAAGAAAAAGTAACAACCAATAATACAACACTGACGATAGTAAAATAAACACAAATAAAATAAGAACAATAATAATAACAAGCAGTCGACGACAACTGATGTTATGACTCATGCATACCAACTACAGACAGCTGACTATGTGACCGTGCAACAGAACATAGAATATTTATTTTTTATTATTTTTGTGTGTTCTGAGAGCCCTAAAATATGAAATCTATAGACATTATTAAACGGAAAACACTTTAATACCATAGTTGCACTATAATAAATGACGTGTATAATTTTATAAATAAAAAAAGTTTGCCATCAATATATCGTACGGCTGGTCATTTTCGCAGTTGGTTGCGCCATCGATAAACAGCATGGCTGGTCCTTTACGCAACCTACCTCGCCGCCCCAAAGAAGAATACTTTTAATCTTTCTGTGACGATGTATAAAAAAATAAAAACTTTCTGTAAGTACTATATCTGGCACCGATAGCGTAAAATATCAACCGGAAAAAAATATTAGTTACGAGTATGTTGTCTATTTCCCAACTATAGAATTTAGCCTACAGATGTTTACCAAAATAATAAGATAAAACATATTCTTATAAATTAAAATATTTTAAAAGGCCTTCTTAAATACATTATTATTCTTGTACCTTAAATCCAAACTCAATACACAAATAAGAAAGTTGAAATAAAGTAATTAATTACAGTTTAAACTGTTGTGCCGTCCCTTGATGATAAGTAAGAATAAGTAAGATGATAAGAAAATGATAAGTAAATGTCGTTGTGAGAAAAAACTTAAAACAGTAAAGATAGTTCAGACTTACTCATTTCCAGTGAGTGATTCTATATAATTGAATAATAGATTTTATTTGGAAATCGTATTTATACACTCAAGTATCTTGTTCTTAGTTGAAAAGTGAATTATTTTGTTTAATAAACATCCATCATTCACAGTATTATGACTAAATTATTAGATAATATACATATAATATTATATTTTATTCATAACTACCAATACCAAAGAGAAGAACGTAAAAATGTGTTATTAAAATATTTATTTCATCGTTTGTTCAAAAAATGAGCTGCGTTTTCTAATCATGTAAATAATCACCCAGAATCGTGTAAACCCAATGTTTGTATCCATAATTTATATAAATTAAGGGATATAAACTATGTTTATTTATGTTTAATTCAAGTTTATTTTACCACCACAATTTTAATGATGACCAATAATTCATTGATGTCAGATGCAAAAATCAATTTTAGTATCCACTTATTCTTTTTAGTTCTTTATTACCCAACCTGACCGAAATAATGTGTTTTAAGATTTTTAAGTAGTATTTTTTCTGAGCAGTTACTACAAACATTACACTCTCCAGAGGCAGCCATTATAAATCAATCCGATCGTAATTGGAAAGTAGGAGTGTAGATATAGGTAGTTCAGGAATGATCGAGTCAGCTTAGTAAATGAGTGAAATAATTTGTTTATTATGAAAAGAACTAGTTCAGTTTTCAGTGTACATCAAAGCTGGGAAGAAACACTGACAACATCATTAAATGTAATTATTTACTTTGATCAATATTAGCAATAAAAACTTAAATTTGAAGATGGTTGGTTGAACAAATTTACAAGTCTAATTAATCAATAAGTATCTATGAAAAAAAGCTCATAACAAAACTATAAACCACTCCACAATCATGTACAAGCCGGTTTGTTACTTCACTTTGAACTAGTTCATTCATCGCATTTATTTCAGTAACGATTCGGTCATGAACTAGTTAGTCTTGCAAGTAGGGGGTGTGCGAGTAGCAGTTTTAAGAGTCAAGTCGAGGTTTTAGACATAATTTCGATTTTGAGTTTTTCTGAGTTGAGAATTTACTCTTAATTTTCAAAAATGAAAATAATGAAATTTACTTCATTATTTCATTCATTTACATCATTATTATACATTCTAACACTATTTATTTAGTTCACTGAATAATTAATAAAGCTAGGAAAACTGTTTTAGAATCTATGAAATGATTATATCAGTAATTAAATATAAATATTAATAAACATATATGTTAAATAAACTGTAAAATAATATGTGAAATATTCGTCATAACTTATAAAAAGGAGACCTAAAATAAATTCAGAGTAAAAATTGAAAATATTGAAACCAAACAAAAATTGCAATCTGGCACTAAAAACAGTATATAATAACCTTACCGCTAACTCTACTGTGAAATTTGATCTATAAACTTTAATCAAATCAAACTGACAAACTTAATTAATTTTCTTCATAAATAAAGAAAACAGCAATAATAGATGTGGAAAGAGTCACTAAAATCCATTTTATTTTATTTTTATTATATTTCCCAGGTATTTTGCATACTAATGTTTACAAGTTTCAAAAGTTCACAAAACTACTAATGGGTAATGCTTTTGTTCAATTGAAAGTTAAACCTAATAATCTGTAAAACAGCAGTTACACAATAATATGTTCTTTTCAGCTAACCTCAATTTCACCATTGACTATAATAGTTTGTTGAGAACAGAAACAAAATAATCAATTGGCAATACAATACTAACTAGTGATAACAACACTGCTGACTGGTCAAGGTTAACCTTGTTTTCGATTTCATCGTACTACTCTTACTTCCATGTGTCAAGTTGAGTTGTCAAGAGATGGGTTATTTAACAAAACAGGATAAATAACATGGTTACAGCAATGTAACCTGTTATAGATTTAACATCATAATTATTTAATCGTTATTTCACTTTTTTATTAGTCACGGTACCATAACGAAACTGTTCCGGGCATTCTATCTCAAATTATTATAGCTTTTCAATTTCAATAATTTATGTTCCATGCGTAGTTTCTATTATAGATTGAACGTGATTAAATTAAATCTGTCTGAAATTGTCAGTCATAGAATAATTTTAGTTGTGACCTTTTAAGGATGGATCTGAAATAAATGCAACTGTTTATTTCAAATTTTGGTAAAAGTAATGTAACAGAGTTTTTAAATGGTTCAATAACTGATTCTTTGTGATCAGTTATCACATTTTGTATGAATAACTAGTGATAGCTATTTGAAACAGCTTATTTGGTCGTGCCTTCTTTATAAATAACGAGAAAACTTTTTGCCGTAATCGCCATGGCCGTATGATCGAGACTGTGTGCGTGAATTACAAATCTGAATACATTGTGAGAACATCTCCGGTTATAAATATGATATTATGATCATACTTTAAATACAGTTGCCTACATAAAATACTTATCTTTATAATCTATTATACAAATGGGACTTTTGTCTTGATTACAGTGGTTTACTCTCAAAGATATGGCAAAACTCGACTCGGTTTTTTCGAGTTTTTTTTTAATTTCGAGTCGAGTTTGAGTTTTTGTTCAAATTTCAAGCTACTCGCACACCCCTACTTGCTAGTGATAAGAACTACCTGTACCCACCTCTAGGGTGTAGTGGGGTTAGGGTTTATATGTACTTGCGCATGCACTGAAGGTGACCGGCGCCTGACTTTCTTCTATACTTGTCAGCTGTTGTTCAATTTTAAAATCGCAAAAGCCACCTGTCATTCTGAATAAGTCAGTACATAGTTTGTTAGTAAGTTGCACTATAAATACGGTTCTAATTAATTGTTAATACACAAAATTAGATATCGTTCTGTAGAAATGAAAGTTGTAATTTTGGAGTATGGAAAAATAGTTTCTCAATTAGATTTTCTTTCTGCAGCCATCTCTTTCGTTCTGCGACAATGTCGCCCTGTCGCACATTATTCTGCTTTGGGACCTCGTCGGCAATATATCACCTGGTTGGTCCTAAAAGGGTTAGGTTATTATTTACAGAAAAATTGGTCTAGAAGAATCATGCTCACAGGATTATTAATTCGCCAAGGAACAGAGCCCAGCTGGTTGAGAGAGTCGAGGGGAGGGTACAGCTGTTGTCGGGGTGCCTCTCTTAGCCTCTGACGCTGGTGAAGTGCTTGGTCTGGCAGCCTGTCATTAACAAAACACAACTAGAAATACCATTGTGCGACTAAATTAAGATCAATTACAAGATGTTTACTTCTTTTTTCCTTGATGAGATAACTAAATACCAGTACTTACTTTATATTGTGTTTGTATTTAATTGGTTTTGCTTAAGGTAGTATTCAAAGCCTTTTTAATTCCACATAAAAGACATTGTGAATTTAAGTTCCATTTCTAACCACCACTGAGGGCCAGATAATTAATAGTAATCTATACCAAGTGGGTGATTTGTTCACCTCATTTTGAGTTGTAATAATTTCAACAAAATTGGAAACTACACATTTTTACTACAGGATCTATTATTTACTGTGGGAAGGAACACTGACAAAATCATTAAATACTCAAATGCCGGTGTGTTGGCTAAGTGGCTAAGGCTTTGGACTGAGGAGGGCAAGGTTCAAAGTCAAATCCCCAATGAGTAACGGTCGGTACTTCACTTGTTGAATAAAGTTCGCGCACAGACCTGCGGCCCATGTGAACTGATGAATGAAGTTAAAAAAAAAAAATACTTTTTAAAATAAAAAACCAAACTTGAGATTTATCAAGAAATTATAAAGAGAATTTCAATGATAAGGAGATGGGTATTATACTTTCAGATGGGCCCCATTTTTTTTTAAAATACTAAATTGAGGTAAATAACTATCAATTTAAAAAGGCTGCTGAATGTTATAAATCAAGAAGCTTCATTAATAAATCTTTTAAACTACCCTAAGTCAATAGAACTATTTTCGATCATTCCATTAAATATTTGGGTCCTAAATTTTTC
This sequence comes from Stictocephala bisonia, assembly GCA_035578905.1. Classification (NCBI taxonomy): domain Eukaryota; kingdom Metazoa; phylum Arthropoda; class Insecta; order Hemiptera; family Membracidae; genus Stictocephala; species Stictocephala bisonia. The sequence continues at coordinate 208,644 of JAQJVL010001030.1, forward strand.
AACCAGCATCCGCTTCAAATAAAAAATTCAAGCAATCTAAAATATTTTTTTAAAAAGACAATCACTTGGATTTATGGTCAAAAGGATGTAAGATATCTCACCAATGTGTTAGAGTAGTAGTTTTAAGCATGTTTAATAGTTGTTTTTGTCCACAGATGTTACAGCGGGCATACAACATGTAATGTACAGGGTCCGGCAGTGAAACGGGAAGATTAAGAAAAACTCTCAAAGTCTTAATTATTAATATTTATTCAACTTTTTTACATAAATGTAATCTATAATAGTGAAAATTAATGAGGATATATGAAAATGTTCATTTTTTGAAAACTATATCTCTAAGATGGCGTCCTTCGTTTCGAACACATTCTTCAAGTCTTTTGGTGAAGGCTCCCATGACTCTGTGTAGCATATCCAATGGAATGGCGTTGATCTCCTGTTGGATTCCCTCCTTCAGTTCGTCCCTAGTTCTAGGTGGGTTTACTTCAAAAACCTTTAGCTTTAAATAACCCCACAGAAAAATAATCTGTAGCCGACAAGTCTGGCGAACAAGCAGGCCAAGGAATATCACCATTCCTGCTAATTAAGCGACCAGGAAACGCCAATCTCAGCAAGTCCATCGAATTGTTAGCAGTGTGGCTAGTAGCACCATCTTGCTGGAATAATGTCCGATTATTCACATGTTCGTCAAGAGCAGGAAATGCAAAGTTCACCAACATCTCAGCATACCGTTCAGAGTTAACTGTTACAGTGTTACCGTTTTCACTTTCGAAAAAGTAAGGACCAACCACACCTTGAGAGGACATTGCACACCATACAGTTACCTTTTGTGAATGTAGTGGCTTTTCGTGAAGATTACATGGATTATTGTCACTCCAAAACCAAAAGTTTTGTTTATTGACATACCCACAAAGATGGAAGTGTGCCTCATCACTCATCCATAAATTATGAACCAGCCGTCCATCTTGATCAATTAAATTTAATAACTGTTGACAAAAGCGTACTCCGCTAATGTAGTGTTGAGGTTTGAGAGCTTGGACAACCTGCATTTTAAATGGATGAAAGTGGGGATCATTCTTCAGGATCCTTTTTGTGGTTCGGTCACTAAGACCGAGCTCTATATTGTGACGTTTTGCAGATTTTCGTGGACTTCGTGTTATAGCCTCACGCACGCGATTAACATTCTCAGGAATACGAGCCGTCCTTACACTACCACCTCGTTTCTTGGTAACACTAGCAGTTTCTTCAAAATTTCTTACACAGGTTAATGGCGTTCGCCGAAGGTACAGGATCACGCGGTAACAAATTGTACTCCCGACGGAAAGCACGTTGAGCACCAACCCACCCGCACACATACAGTGGTATTGACTCACCCACCCACCCATACACATACAGTAGTATTGACTCACCCGCCCACCCATACACATACAGTGGTACTGACCCACCTGCCCACCCATACACATACAGTGGTATTGACCTACACGCCCACACATACACATACAGTGGTATTGACCCACCTGCCCACCCATACACGTACAGTGGGGGCCCACCCACTATCACCATTTTTATAAAATGCCTTTACGGCGAAAGCACGCTGCTCATTCGTCCAACGCAACATGGCGAATGAAAATACCGGCTGTTTGGACGCTCAAGGTCGAGTCCCCCACTCCTCTCGAGCGGTCTGGCGACAGTCACGCAATATCTTAATCTTCCCGTTTCACTGCCGGACCCTGTACATAATGCTAGACTCTAGTTTATAGAAAAAAGTAATTTATTTTGTTTGTAATTGGCCACACTACTTGTAAAATGGCCAATTTTTTCTCAATTGTTAAAATTATTGTATGTATGTTTGGTACTATGGGAAATAAACTCATTTATTAATGTAGGTGAAAATAAATTTATATCAATATCTTGCTGAAAGCAACTCCTCAAAAGAAGAAAAAAGGAGAGAGATACTGAATGTTAAATCAAAAGAATTCCGGGCCAAGAAACTAACTAAACATAATTAACAAGTAGCAAAATAAAAAAATTACAATAATAGTAAATAGCATTACTAGAATTATTCATAAGCCAACAAATTGTAGTAAGCTACATCTTAAAGATAGCAAGATGGTAGCTGACCTGATAATATCAGTTTTGGACATCAAGTAACCGCCAGACTGGTATGATGTCCAGGGAAGTGGAGGGGAGACCATGGGTACTAGGGTGATGTCAAAGTGAAGGTGTTCCTCCCCTGCAGCACGGTACAGCTTGGATATCACTGGATGGGGCTTGATCTCCTCCATGTTTTTCACTCCCTGTGGTCTATACACTCGGTAAAATGCTGGCAGCAGTTTAGCTCTAAACAAGAATATATGTGGTAATGATTTTTTAGTAAAGACAACTTTTTAAAATAAACAGGTTGCAAAAGAATATAACAATCTCAACAGTTTGGATAAAACATGTTCAGTTGTGATATTCAAGAAAAAGTATAGTAGAATCTCGTTGAAAAACCTTAATATAAAGAATTTTTTTCAAAAACTAAACTTTAAAAATCCCTACATTCTTTCATTATTAACATTCCAAGTAAATATAATCTAAATTTTGAATTAAAAAGGTTAAAAACCAAAATGTACCAAATTACTTAGTAGTTTTCATTTTCTTCTATTTATTGAATATTTTCCAACAATTTTCCTTTATACTATTAATTTAAATAAGGATTCAGCATGTGGCAAACTCAATACAAGGATGATAAACCATGCCATAACCATGAAATCATGGCTTGCCCTTCTCCAAAATACTTTCTCTTGATACTATGTGCAGTGTTATTCTTTCATTTGTCAACAAAAAAATTGTACACCAAGTGTTGGATTGGATAATAATCAAGTGTTGAAGACACTCCAACGTGAAACAAAAAGTCATCACCCACGAATCTGGTATTACACTGAGTACATTAGTACATTAAAGCAAAAAAGACAATTTTGAAAAGGAAAGAAGAAAGTCTTCATAATATAAAAAGTTAGTCATGTGAGTTTAAAAACTTATAACCAAGTCATTTTAAAGTGGCTGAAGCAGTCTCAGGACAAAAATGTACAGATCTTTCAAGAAAAAGTACAATAGTTTACTGTACAATTGTGAAATATCAATTTTTTATATCCCAATTTAGAAATGGAATGGACATACAGCTTGCAGCAAATAGTTGAAAAATTAAAAAAAAAATAACTTCAGGGGACAACCGACAAGGAGTCAGAAGAACACGTTAAATGCATAGGTCAAGTTATACAGCAATTTAAAGTCTAAAAAAATGCAATGGTGCAAAGGTGACCCTTACAGAATCACAGCAGTTTAAAATTTACAACCTTGAGATTGGTAAAAAAATTGCTGGTCATGGAAGAATAATTTCTGGTCCAAAATCACAATACCTCCCACGTAATATTTTTTACTACCCAATCTAAAATATCCTCAACCATTCATCTCAGTTTTATAGTATTTCAAAATGACTGATACTGAACATAAAAGAAACACAAGCGGTTTTGATCCTAACACAAAATATAATTAAGTGTTCTGAATGTATACTTCTTAAAAAATGTGGTTGAAGTGAAATTTTAATGAAATCTATAAAACCAAATTGCATTTTGGATCTGTCACTATCATAATAAGTTCATATACAGCAATCAAAGATTTATTTACTCAGGTTTAAAATTGGAATAAAATAAAATTGGATTGGAATTGGATAAAAGCACAGTCAATGCCATATTTCATTTAACCAATCAAATAGTTTCTGCTCTTGATGAGAGAAATGCTTTGCAGCTAGTGCCTTTATTGATCTAAGCAAAGCATTCGATTTGGTAAACCATGGACTTCTATTACAAAAGCTTCAAAATATGGGCATTCGAGGCATTCCCTTGGATTAGTTTCGGTCTTATCTGTGTGGACGGCGTCAGGTTGTAAAGATTCCTTACATAGATCCCACAAACACTCTTCAATTCTGCTTCTCTGAGCAGGAGTCAGTCCTGACGGGCGTTCCACAGGGCTTGGTTCTTGGACCCTTGCTTTTTTTATTGTTCATCAATGATGTTGGAAGAGATCTGAGCCTTGCGGATGTTTGTCTGTTTGCAGATGACACCACTGTAACCGTCACGGGACCTTGTAGAAAATCAGTTGAACAAAACCTTTTTCAAGAAGTAAATAATTTAATACAGTGGTGTCACAGTAACTATCTTAAAGTCAACACTAAAAAACAACTCTTCTAGACTTTTCAATTCGTAATAGGGATGATGTGGGTATGTCTTGTATTTTCGGTGAGACCATGGTACTTTCGTCTGAAAGGGTTCAATTTCTAGGTGTAGAGATTGACGAAAATTTAAAATTCCATGGCCACATTAAGAAAACTGCTAAGTCTATAAGTGGTGGATTGTTTATCTTGAGAAAGCTATCTCGGTTCACAGATATAAATCTCCTTTTAACAGTATATTATGGTGTTATATATCCGCATTTGGTGTATGGTGTTTCTATTTGGGGTGCTCAGTCATCCAAAACTGAATACATTTTCAGACTTCAAAAACGTGCCATTAGAATCATATTCAAGCTTGGTAAAACAGAATCATGCAAAAATATATTTAAAAAGTACAAAATACTAACCTTCCCTGCAATATACATGTTAGAAACCTTATTGTTCGTAAAGAAAAATCAAAACCTTTTTATAACAGAACCACATCCGATTATAATCATTTATAATCATTATCACCTCCGATCACGCTCTAACCTATCAGTTCCGAAACACAGAACCACCTTTTCAGAAAGCCACCTACTTCATAAGGGAATCTGGCTGTATAACATGTTACCTGATTGCTTGAAACGAAATCTGGACTACCGTAGTTTTAAGCAGAAATTGAAGGCTATCTTTGTTGATCTTGCACCCTACAAGGTGGAAAACTTTAAAAAAATGTTATGACATGTTTATGTTAGAAGTAAATGTAGTTTTAGTTATGACTAGTGCTTATGTACCCATGTATCTTGTGGCACAATAAAGAATTGAATTGAATTGAATAATAACAACACATTTTCATGATTGAAATTGCTGTATTTTTATAAATTAAATGCTTCTTTGTTCATAAATTATAATGTGTCAATTACAATTGATTTTTATTTATAGATTGTACGTACAATTTTCATACCTCCAAATTCATATATATTGAAGTTAGTTGGAAGAAGTTTGTTACATATCAGTGCATTGTGTATCTCAATACGAAAAATCATTAGTTAACCCCTCTCTAACTGCAATTTAACCAAACTAAAAGTAACAAATTATTTTGACTCAAATTATCACATTAAGGATATTTTGAAATCCTCTTGGATAAGTTACATTAAGGTTGCCCTTGAAATTAAAATATTAAGAGAATATTGAATTTTCCATACTTTAAGAACATAAAAGTTCAAAACTGTTGTTATCAAAATAAGTAATTATAAGAAATATATTGGAATCTTTTCAATTCTATTATTATTTGCTTGTATTTTTTTCAGTGCCAGGTTTTCTTTAGGCACTTAGCCTAGGATTTCAGTAAAAAGGAAAAGAAAATGAAAGTCGTATAACTAGTAAAACGGTAAACTAGAGACAGAGCCATAAAACACAGATAAAATTAGTAAAATATTTTAGGACCACAGGCCCCATTAATTTTCAGTTACTACACGACTGAAACTGGATACACCGTTACATTGAAAGTAACTTGATGAGGTGTTGCGAGCTGAAGAGCACTTAAAGACTGTAAGGTGTTTTTGCCACTACTGGGTCTACATTATGCAATAAAGTATAGTGCATCTATTTTGCTAATTAACCCTATATGGGCCCAGCAACTAGTAACTAGTCGATTTTTGCGGTACTCATTTGGCCAAGGAGCTAGTTACTACTTGATTGTGCAAGCCTCTGTTCGCCGCCATTTTGTCACCAGTTTTATAACTCAAATGCAAAACAATCGATACCATTTTAAAGAAAACGTTCCAGCATTGTTATTTAATATATAAATAATGTATTAGCTTAAAGTATTTAGGTAAAACAAAAAAACAAATCTCATAATTTGGAAACAATCATTGACAGCTATGACAAAGGTCAGTAGAAGATGATAAAACATCATTTTCAAAAATTCACCAGCAAGCGTATTGTAAAGCAATCGTGATTCCAATTACACATAAGGAACGGTGGAAATGTGCTCTACAAGGCTGCCATTGTAAATTTTTCTCTACCTTAACTAGTTTAGTTGCTGTGAATTTATTTCTCGAGGTATATTTTACAAGGAAAACAATTGTCAAAAAACATACTATGACATTTTTAGAAATATATTATTTGTTTGAACGTTATTTACATCGTATTATATGCTAATGGATTTCTGAATAAATGTTGAACAATTATCTTGTTGCCGGGAAACGGTCAGACACTGTATTGACAGCTGGTATAGTCAAATGAAAACTGACGTTTCCGTGTTGTTTATCAGCTGCTCCTATGTGTAAATATGTCTGAAAGTGTTGCCGTTTCGAAAATAATAAGACCTTGTAAATAAATTTGCAACATGTGTTTATCTTGAAATTGCGTGTACTTACTTTTTTATATTTTTGTATGTCTTTGAAAATGGAAATTTTATTGAAATGTTTCCTCGTTCAAAAGTTATTCTTGATTTTAATTTTTTTTTTAATTTTTATATAATAAATCCTGCGTATATTATTTTTATGTGGATCATTTTGGATAGTATGGTATGTAATATTTTGGTATTTTATTACATTTCAAATTTCTTTATGAACACTAAAATATTGGTGTTAGTTTTCTAGAAATGATGAATACTGTTTATTTTACAACCATCTTAGTAATGATTGTAAGCATTACACAAACTTTGATATTTCTACGTACATAAATAGATTATAACACTTTTTTACATTGATTGTTATTAGGAAAAAATTATTTATATTTTATCAAGTGATGTGCTTTTGAAATTTATATTTTCAATTTCACATATTTTTCATTTGCTATCCCGTAAAATCCTTGAAGATTAATATTATTTTTTATGTTTCATATCAATACAATTCCTATTTTGTTTGGCATAAAATGATATATAACATGACAAGGTTTTGTTACAAATTCAATATGTTAGGTACGTTTATGTGTGAGCCTGCAAAACCGGGCAAAAAAACCCTTGGCCAAATAGAGTTTTTGTCTGGGCCTATACAGGGTTAATTGGGTAAAGGAGGACCTAGGTTTTAGTAAAATTTGGGGGGGGGGGACCTTTAGATGTGAGAATCCACAAATCAACAAGTTCCATTTTTCTGGACTGAGAGCTATTGAATTTTTAGGGAGAGATCTGATTAAAAGTGTAAGACTTATTAAAATCCTAATTTTGGCTCAAACTATGGGATAAAACAGGGTTTTCAGAGTTTATGCAGTCGATTAATTTGTTTGTGGAGAGTTCCAGTAGTTATCTTATATATTGGGTTTGGCAGAAATTATATTGCAGCTGATTCTACTATACAGATTGATACTATTGCAGATTATATTTGTGCTGGATTTAGAGAAATAATAACAGAGAATTTTATATTTAACAGAGGCAGTAGAGCTGATAAAGGTGGTTTATGATATTTTAAAACATTTTTTATAAGAGCCCCTAACCATACATGAACGGTTGGTTGGTAAGGCAGCATCGGGTAATTTGGGGTGAACTAAAATTTGTTTTTGACTGCCTGAAAGCAACAGTAGAAGATTTGTCTAGAGGGTCTTTAGAATATTGTGAAGTAATAAGAATATTGAAGCCGTCTTATAGAACACTTTTAGCTTTTGTAAGCCATGGTGGTAGATGGTAAGAAGGAATAAGCTGGGACTGTTGTCCGTTATTGGACTAAGCTAATCTGATATAGTTCTGAACAAGGTTCTGTGAATGCTCCCTTTTTCAGAATTGGTTTGATGTCTGTTGTATTTTTTATAGTAAGAATTGATGTTAAAAAAAACTTAAGAACTGAACAATTTACATTTAAGATGTTGCTTATTAGACAAAGTCGGTTAAAAAACAAGACATAACAAATTTATTTTTAAAACCGAGAGTACAATGTAAAAATACAAGACATTTGAAGCAGTTCCAAAAGTGCACAACCTATCTCCATAAAAGAGCAAACTTCAATTAATAGTTGCAACATGCATGCAATAATGTGCAATTCACCATTTTGATGGACAGGTTTAACAGGAGACAATAAGTCGAATAGCACACTAAATAGAAAAAGTTTCCCCTAAAAATAAAGAAAGTGAGGATTTTATATGAAACACAATTTATAAATAGTTAAAATTAATAAAAAAATTTCAAATATTATATAGAGAAATAAGATTTAATATTTCTATATTGCTCCTCTGAACTATTTAGGGTTCACTCAAACTAACATACTGTAAATGTCAAAATGAATTATTTGTTAATTTTTAAATATAATAATGCAATCACTTAAAAGACCATTTGAAATTTAAAAAGGCAGATTATGGACAATTTTAATTAAGACACTTACTGTTTGCATGATCTGTGCAGAATGTTAACGTCAATTTTTACATCCCCTATGATGATATTATAAAGAAATTTTCCAATTCCAGTTATCACTGTGGGAGGCCAAAACTCTTCATCGCCTGTCTAAAAATGAAAATAAGGCTTATTAATTTTTAAATCTTTTTAAAACAAGTAGGATTTATAAGCTTACTTAAAAAAAGAAATCCTTTAAAAGTCTGCCTAACTAGGCTATCAGTGGCAGATTTAGGCTTTGCAGGACCTAGAGCAATATGCTTTGGCGGAGCCCTTTTAACGAGAGGTCCTAAGGAGTTTGGAATTTCTAGAGTAGGAAATTTATCAAAACTACATGCTCTCAACTCACTTTTTATTCTTTCAGCTCATATAAATTCTTGTACGGTCATGATTTTTCAGATAAACACGTCCTTTATCAGGCTCAATACAATCTAGCCAAATACAAAATTATATGAGAAATAAGTATTGTTTTACTGTCTAAAAACAATTCTACAGGTCACATGGACAAAAATGAATGAGGTTATATTGTAAATTAGATACTGCTTTTCCTATTGTAAAACTGACATTCCTTGGATAGATCCTTATTTAGATGGTTCTTTTCTTTTGATAATTTATCCTTTTCTCCATTTTTAATTTCCACTGATAATTTCTTGCAAAAACCACTTCGCTAATAGGGAATTCACATAATTTCTTTCATTCTGTTCTCAAGAACAGTTTTTGTTTAGCAATAATTTCCTGTTCAACATCTGGCTTCAACAAATCAAGTATTGTTTTGATTGGTCTATCCAGCGTTACATCCAAAGGTGGAAATCCAGTTATACCCACCAACCTTTCAGTTTGTTCGTTACTCATAGGCTTATATGTTACAGTTCGCAAATGAACAATTCCATTGAATTTTACAAAGGACTGAAATTCATCTGAAATAAATTACAAGTCATTATCAGTCACTAGTTATTCTTGCAAACACACAACTAGTTTTGGAATTGCTTATATTTAGGAAGAAGAACTCACTACAAACACCTCCGCTCACTTAGTATGACCATTTACTAAAGACAAGAATAACTTGTTTAAAAAGAGGCCAGCTAAGTCGACATTAGGGATGGGTCGGTACCTTAAGTTAGTTCTCGGTTCTATCGGTTATTGACAAAAGAACCGGAACTGAGAACCGATGGGAAAATCTTGGTTCTGCGGTTCCGGCTCTAAAGAAAGTAAAAGGGGAGATAGCTTTCATATCAGAAATGTTTCAGGAGATTTTTAAATTATAAATAATTTTTAAAATTTCATATATTCCAACAAAATTAATTATTTTTGTAAATAAAATAAATCATTTTGTAAATAAACAAAAATATATAATTATATTGGAATATACAAGAATTGTTTAAATTATTTATAATTTACATAAAGTGACATTAAATTAACATGGTTATGTAAATGTAATTTATCGTTAAATACAATTCATTTCGACTTCAAAAATAATTAATTAGACATAATTAAAATACTACAACAATTTCATATTTTCTTTAAATGACTTCCTTTAAAAGGGCAATATTTTTAATGGTTGGATCAGCATCATAAATCATTTGAAACATTTAAATAAAAGTAGCCTACAGAGGATTTAAACCACATAAAATGATGAGCCTAGTTATGTTGTTGCCACCATAGATATATCTCCGGCAACGCTAACGAGTAATACTGTTGTACGTTGCCATCAGACAAATACTGTTGTACATTGCAATGCTGTTTTCAAAATAACAGGGATTTTCCAGCATCGTGTTGCGGGAATAACTGTTATTTACCCTGTTATGTTATATAACGACCATCTCTATAAAAAAACACCTTGTGGAAACATTCCATTCTGTTTACAACTCATCTAACATTCTGAAATTAATTAAGTTTATTTATTTAGACTTGTAATGAAAAAACAATGCATACAATAACTAGGGAATTGAATTGATAAATGTTGTGGCTTTGTGTATTGGATGATGATTGATTTAACACTGTTCATTTCCATAAATAGTTTAAACATTATTAGTTATTGATACTAACAAGTTGATGAAAAATAAAACGTTGCACAGTAAAAGAAAGGAATGATTGTTGATTACACGAATTTAAATTTTAAAGTAGGAAAACTAAAAACATATGTTATGTTTACAAATTGTCAACAGCTGGTTTACAAATTCTCCCATGCTTATTAAGAAAGATATAGGGAAAAAAATAGTTTGAAATTACAAAAGAAGGTGAATTGAATATGTACAGTTAATGGATGATGTAATCTTTCAAGTATACAGGCTGACAATGAGTTCTAGTTGATCGGCGTAGTTCTGGTGGATTTTCATTCCCTGTCTCATGTTGAGATTGTTCAATGTCTTGTTGTTGTTGTTGTTGTTGTTGCTGGTATTGCGAAGGGATTGTTGTCAAATCCTCAAATGGTAGGTGTTGTCTAGGCATTTATTCAGAATTGATGCCTTTTTTTGTACATTAAGATTGAAGGTTACAGTCTTTGCTAACATTTCGTTTAGTTTCAACTGGTCGATATGTCTTTTGAAAATATATCCGTTGTCCAGTCTGATCAAGTAGTGTAGAATTACATACTTTCTTATAATTGTTCCTGTCTTTCAAATATGTTTATTATTTGAATAGTAGCGAGCTTGGACTCTGTCTCCAACTTTGAGTTGCCTGGTTTTGTATTCAGTATAGAGGACTTTTGGATGTGGGGTGGTTTTAAAGCATCCAACTTTATTCTGATTTGATGATTAAGAAATATTTCTGAAGATGTCTTCCCGCTTGCTAAAGGCGTAGCTCGATATCTGAAGAGTATTTCCTGTACCTTCTGTTTCATGGTGCAAGACTCTTCCCTCATTGTTGCAAGTCGATATTTCAGTGTTTGGACATTTTTTCAGCTAATCCGTTTGTTGCTGGATGACCCGGTGCTATGAATTTTTGAAATATTCCTCCTTCTTTGCAGAACTGCTGAAACACTTCGCTGGTGAAGATTGATGCGTTATCTGACACCATAATTTCTGGGAATCCGTAGTGAGAGAATACATTCTGGAACATTTCTATTGTTGAAGTTAGCGCTGCTGTACATACTTCAATTTCTGCCCATTTAGATTTTGCATCTAGAAAGTTGTGGTTCTGGAACGACCTGGCGTAGTCGATGTGAATCCGTTGCCAGTTGTGTTCTGGTTCCTCCCAAGGGTGTAAAGGAGCTTGGGTGGGCTGTTCCTTGTTGAAGCACATGCTTCACACCCTTAAACAACTCTCTCGATGTCTTTGTCGATACATTTCCAGTATACGTAACAACGAGCAAGTTGTTTCATTTTTGTCGATGCTATGTGCGTGTGATGAAGTTCTTGAAGGACAGAGTTTTGAAAACTTGATGGTATGACGACTCGTGAACCTTTGCATATGATGTTACCAGAAATGGTAAATTCTGAGTCTTCTATATTTCCTTGAAACAATTCTTTCAATAAGTTTAATAAATTTGTATCTTTTTTGGTTTCTTCTCAAATGATATTGTATGTAAGATTAAGTGTTGAAATTACTTCAACAGTTGATTCGCAGATTTGATTTACTTCGATGTTGATGAAATTTTCAGCATCGGGTGTTGATTCAATCGGTATTAGAATGTTCTCTTGATAGGCAATCCACATTAGAGTGTTCTGATCCCTTTTTATAAACAACTTCATAATTAAAACCTGATAGAAAAGTGGCGTATCTCTGTTGTCGAGCTGATATCATTTGTAGTATTTTGGCGTTCTGGTGAAATATTCTTACAAGTGGTTGATTGTCAGTTATTAGTTTAAAGGTCTACCAAACACATATTGATGAAAATGTCCTACTGCGAAGACTATGGCTAATGCCTCCCTGTCCAACTGTGAATAATGTGTTTCAGCTTGAGTTAGAGATCTGAAACACAATTGGATGTTCTTGTCCATTGATGATGTGTGAAATTATTCCCGTAACACCATGAGGGCTAGCATCACAAGCGAGGTAGGGTCAAACGGTCTTAAATCCCCCTTGCCCATCCACGGCAATTTCCTGCTTGAGTCAATCAAAAGCTTGATTGCATTTTTTATTTCAATAGAATTTTGCATTCTTGGCTAGAAGTTGTCGCAGAGGTAATGTTAGAGATGAAAGGTTAGCAATAAATCGTGAATTATAAGTTACAATCTCCAGAAATCTTCTGATTTTTTCGATTGATGTGCGTTGTTTCATTCTCAGGATTGCGTTGACCTTCTCTGGTGATTTTAAGATATTGTTGTGTTCAACTACATGAACAAGGAACTCTATCCGCTCTTTGAAAAATGAACATTTTTCTCGATTTAAATGAAGATCAAATTTCTGTAGTTGATTGAGGCAGGCATAGAGTTTTGATCTGCACTATTCCATTGTTGAGCCGTGGACTACGATGTCGTCAAAGTAGTATTTGGTCTTGGGTATGTCTCGTAGAATTTGGTCGATAATAGGGTTGAACTCTACAGGAGCAGTTTTAATGCCAAAGTTTTTCATCCTGTATGTTACTCTGAGGGTTTTTATAGTCTGTATATAACAACCCACCGATGGTTCATCAACTAGGATGTGTAAATATGCCTTTTACAAATCCAAACGGCAGAAGTATTTGGAGTTTTGCGGGCTATTAAATAGATCTCCAGTTTTCTTGATTGGATAGTGAGAGTTTATCAGTCTTTCGTTCACTCCTACTTTGTAGTCGACGCAGAGGCATACTCCTCCATCTGCTTTAGGAATGATGACAAGTGGAGAACCCCAGTCACTAGCGTCTATCTTTGTGATGATCCCCTCAGCTTCAAGAGAATCTAACTCGTGGTTGACCTTCTCTCGAAGTGCATACGGAACATTATGTTCTCGATTATACACAGGCTTGGCACCATTACAGAGCTGGAGTGTAACTTTGTATTTTGATACACAGCCTATATTTTGTTAAAAAATTACTGGGACAGCTGATACCACGCCGTTTTCATCGATAGTATTGATAGGATGAGAAGTAACTTGTTGAGTGTCAACTTCAGATAGGTCGATTTTAAGATTTTGAATCCACACTCATCCTAATATGGGTGAGTAGTTGTTTGGTATGATGTAAATCTCGCCTTTGAAGGTGTTGGACTTGTAACTTACATTAACTTCCGCTTTGCCAAAATGAGTAAAAACATTCTGTGTGTAAGATCTAAAAGGTTGTTTGTAGGCTGAAAGTTAAAATTTAGAATTAATCTGTTGAACATGTCTTGGGGTGTATACATGTGTATTCTAAGCCAGAATCTACTTCAAATTTGACAGGTGTATTTTCAATGACAACATATACATAAAACCTTTCTGTTGCTTTTGCTGGTTTAGTTTGAAATATGTCATCAATGTTTTGGATACTGTACTGATACTCGTGCGTATTAGCTATTTTATTAGTTGATTGCTTGTTTGGCTTATACATTTTTTTAAAAAGTATACTAATGCAAACTTTGCTAACATGCCCTAGTCTAGAACATTCAGAACATTTGAGGTTCTTTTTGTCTGTACGACAATTCCTGGACAAATGGTTTGACTTTCCGCAACGTAAACATAATCCGTTGATTCCCAAATTCATAATAATTTATTCGAGACTTTGCAGCAGGTCTTGATTTTTGTTTATTGGAAATGTGATGTTGAGATGGGGAGTTCATTTGTTTCTTGTGACTAGACCTAGATGCGTAGGAAGAGAAACCTTGTTGATTTAACACTGTTAATTTCGACAAATAGTTTATTAAACATTATTAGTTATTGATACTAACAAGTTGATGAAAAATAAAACCTTGCACAGTAAAAGAAAGGAATGATTGTTGATTACACAAATATAAATTAACCCTAGCAGTGGCGGGCATTTTGGCCTTGAATGGCGGGCCTTTTTGGCTGTTTGTGCAAGCTAATTTAAAAAAAATGCTATATAATCAGGAATTTGTCAAATAATGATGAGTGATACATTATTTTGTTCAGAATTTAATGCTCTATTATGCAAAAACTATTTTAAAAATTTATATTTGGAAAAAAATATTTTTTGTCTGAATTGTAATCTTTTTTTTTTTTTTCTAAAACTATTTTTCTTGTGACTGGACATATAGTACATACAACCAATAGGCAATCTCATAATCCAAGATAAACAAAATGTGCAGAATTTTATGCTGAAAAAGAAAATATAAACTGATTATAACTTATCTCCAAAAAAAAGTATGATAAAATAACAATAAAAGTTTATACAATTCAATTTGTTGTACTGTTCATGCACGCCTGTATGTAAAAATACCTATACTAATATTTCTTCATCAAAATACTATGTATTTTATATATATATATATATATATATATATATATATATATATATATATATATATATATATATATATATATATAGTTTTATTCAGAATAAAATGCTGAATAACATAAAAATACTTTTATTTCATTTTATTAGAAGTTCTGTAGTCTGAACGATGAAAAAGTTTTATTGAAAACACGGTTTTTAAATTTTTTACAGGTAAAAATCACAAAATCCAAAAATTCAGCATACATTATGTCCTCAATGTCTTTCTAAACAAGAATATATAAAACACTTATGCTCATTTATATAAAAATAACCAAATACAAATTATATACACTATATACAACGGTCGTCTACAGTTCCTAATCAGAGTCACTACTATCAGGCCTTCCACGGGCTCTCTTCCTTCCCTTGGCTATTGGCCTCCAATAATGTTGAATAATAATGTGGTAGCATGTAGGGTGTATACCACAATTACATGCTATTACACAATTACATTTATTAGTCTGAATTATTAGCCTCGTGTTTGCGTAATTACGTAATTATCGCGCCGCGGTAAATGAGTCGTGAAATACGACGCTGCCACTACACACGGGCCCAAAATGAGTCGTCAATGACGACTTTGCCACTGCTAGGGTTAAGAAGTAGGTAAACTAAAAACATTTGTTATGTTTACAAATTGTCAACAGCTGGTTTAATACTAAAACATTATACTAGAAAATAGGCTATTAGAAAAAAGTAGGCTATTAGAAAAATACTATAATAAATACATTTTTCTTAATATTGTATCAAAACTAAACAAAATGAGTCTTTAGCATTTTTACTTTGAAATAGTTAAATTTTATTTTAATTATTTGATTTCTTTTTACAAAGTCTTAAATTGGATTAACGTTTAAAGGATTAATGTTTTGAATTGCATTGACTTAACATTTACTGACCCAAAGTAGTTTATTACTTCTTAAATTTAAAACAAAATTTATACTGTAATTTCTAAAAACATTTATGGTATTATTGGCTGTATAGTTTTTTTATGAATGTGAGTAGCATTTATATTTTCTTAAATCAATATTATCACCAAATGAGAAAAAAACCAATAGTTAATTAAAAAAAATGTTTTCCAATAGTTATTAAAAATATTTTTTTTAAATTAATTATATTATTATTATTATTTGTTTTTGCTGTGTATTTTATACGTACTACAATTACATCAACCTCTTAACCCTTATTACGCCGTAAGCGCATATATTGACTTTGCTCTAAACGCCAAGCGCATAAACATGTAATAATTACAAAAATAATATTTTCTAAATACAGGGTGTCCAGTAAACTTCCTGAAACAAATTCCCTGACTTTTCCCTGACCTTTCTCTGATTTCATACAACATTTCCCTGGCCTCGAATCGACATAATTACATATATGTGTACTTAATTTAACCAATAATACAATAGCCCCTCTCTAATCTGACACTTGCTACACCAACACCCCCACTAGTCCGATAGTCTGCTGCATAAGGCATCGTTTTAATGCGTATTTGTTCCGCTATTGCATGCTTTGTGCGTGCACGCCTACTCAGTCCTCAGTCACTTTTCGAAGTGTACGCTGCACTAATGAATACTGTAATTGTATACAGTAGTTTAGCTTTATTTTAAGTTACTGTGAGATACTGTGATTTCAAGTTATGGTGTGTGTGATTCAATACTGTACTGCACTGTGTACTTTGTAGTTAGTGTCTTGTGTGGAATTGGACTGTACATTATAGGGTAAATTACGCAACTGTAAGTGGATATGATTACTTACAGTAATCGCCATGGCCGTACGATCGAGACTGTGTGCATGAATCACAAATCTGAATATATCGCGAGAACATCTCCGGTTACGAAGACGATATTATGATCATACTTTAAATACAGTTACCTACATAAAATACTTATCTTTATAATCTATTATATAAATGGAACTTTTGTCCCGATTATAGCGTTTTACTCTCAAAGATATGGCAAAACTCGACTCGATTTATTCAAGTTTTTTTAAAATCTCGAGTCGAGTTCGAGTTTTTTAAAATCTTGAGTTGAGTTCGAGTTTTTTTTTTTAAACTTGAATTTCAGCTACTCGCACACTCCTAATGTCTTTTACTGTCATAAGGTACTAGCGAACTCTTATCAAGCCAAATCTTGACTTTTGTACATAACTGCTGGCCACCATGTCCTCATTCCTGTTACTGATTACAGTTGTAGTGCATTTGTGACTTTTAAAATGCCTCTTTCACCAGTGAATGCAAAGTCAATAGCATGCGTCGGGTGGCAGAGATCTCAGGATTTTCATGTTCAAGCATTGATACAGCTGTTATCCGATTCAGGCTGACTGGTAGTTATGGTAGAAAGCCCAGATCTGGTTGTAGCCAAGCAACAAATGCTAGAGATGATCGGTTTATTGTTACGTTGAGTGGAATCGGTTTTCATCTTCTATTGAACTGGCAAATAAACTTCAGAGGGTTCGGAGAGTGAATATTAGCACATGGACAGTAAGTAGAAGGTTAGAGGAAAGAGAATTACAAACTTGTCTGCCTACCACTGGCCCAATACTGACCACACGTCATTGGCAAGCTCGTTTGCAATTTGTAAGAAACCACTTAAACTGTACTATTGACTTGTGGAGTTGAGTATTATTACTCAACAAGTCCAGATTCACTCTCAGATCTCCTGATGGTCAGGAAAGGGTGTCGCAAAGGCGAGGGGAGTGATATGCGCAATGCAACATATCACCCAGGGACAGTTTTAATGGTGGCTCTATCATGATGAAAGGCGGAATATCAAGAGAATCTAGCATGGACTTAGTCGTTTTTCATACTTATTCCTGAATAGAATAGTCTTTCTTGCAGCCATGTTGTTAACTGGTTCTTGAAGCAGTCGGGTGGTTTGTTTCTAAGACGTTCAGGTAGGTGGTTGAAATACAGAGTCCCTTTGTGTAAGATGGCTTCTTTTCAAAGAGGCTTAAATAGTGAGGGGGTTGTGTGAAGCCCATTCATGCGTTTTCAAAGGGTTTCACTTGTAAGGTAAGGACAGTGCTGGTACTGCAGTTGATAAATTAGACTGGTGGAATCACAGGAGTGGTTTTCAGGTATCTTGTAGGTTAAGGAGGTAGTGGAGCTGGTAAAAGATGTGGCTGGGAGATGAATAGGGCAGATTTTGCAAGATTTCTTGTTACAAGGATTAGAACCGGGTGGTTGCTGGTCTTTAGGACAGGTCAGGATGTTGGGATCAGGTAACTTACGATGGACCAGGATTTGGCGGAGGTTTTTGTTTTGTCTGAAAGTCACAATAGGGGGGTTTTCAAGGAGATCTTTGGTGTGGCGGGGAGCTTTTAAGATGTTGAAGCCATCTTTCAGGATTTGGTTGAGTTTCTGTAGGCCATGGTGGTAATTAGTAAGGGGTAAGCATTGGGAACTGCTTCTGGTTTGGGACTGGGCTAAATAGATTTGGTTTTTAATAAGGTTGGTAGGGTAACCTCTCTTTTGGAATGCACTGACAAGTTGGTTGTTGTATTTATTTAGGTTTCTGGGAGAGGAAATGATACGTTTGGCACGGGTGGCAAGGCTATAGTGTAGGGAACATTTAGTGTTGTTGGGGTGACAGCTGGTATAGTGAAGGTATTGTTGTTTATTGGTAGGTTTGATGTGAATATCAGTTTGAAGGACACCGTCCTCCAATCCAATTTCAACATCAAGAAAAACTATGCGTTCAGAAGAGGATTGCCAGGTGAAATTCAGGGATGAAAAGTTTTGTAGGCTTTGGAGAAAGGTTTCAAGATTGGTTTTGGAGTCAGTCTAGATAATGAAAGTATCATCGATGAAACGAAGCCAGCAGAGGGGTTGGACGGGACCTCTCTCACTTCACTCACCTTAATTGTTGGCTAAGGTGTGTCTTTTAACTTTTCACTCTCGTCCTCTGAAGATTCAACTTCTCCAGTTCAACTTACACTCGCAATAATTTCTTCTTCAGTTATAATCTGAAAGCCCGGATCATCTTCATCTGCTTCAAGCCAAGCCTCAATATCCACCGAAACAGATTCCTCTCCTCCTTTATGAAGAGCGTTATTGTAGTCTTCTAACTCACAATTTTCTACTTCTGAAACAGTTTCTTCATTTAATAGCAGTTTTTTCCACGCATTTGCCAAAGTTGTTTGTTTTATTCTTTAACGGCTTCAGTAAAATTGAAAATTACAGATAGAATATTATAAGATTTAAAATTGTCTAGGGTCTGTTGTCCCCTTCGGTCTTCTTCATCATCGGACGGAAGGAGAGTCTTCTCCAATTTCCCCATGAACAGGTTGGCCTAGGAAGGGGCCATGCGGGTACACATAGCGGTACCCTTGATCTGGAGGTAGTTGATGCCAGAACTTTGGAAGTGGGTTTTTTCAAGGATGAATTGAGTCAGCTGATCTAGGAAGGAAGTGCTAGGTTTGGTGTTTGGAAGGCGTTTATTGAGGAAATACTTAATAGTAGCTAAGCCATGAGGATGGGATATATTGGTGTACAGTGAAGTGGCATCAATGGTAAACAGTTTAGTGTTAAGGTGTAGAGGTTGGGGAAGGTTGGAGAGGAGACTAAGGAAATGATTGGTATCCTGGACGTAGGAAGGGAGTTGTTGTACTAGAGGTTGGAGTTTGTCACTGACAAAGGCAGAGACACGTTCGGTAACAGAATTATAGCTGGCCACAATAGGCCTACCAGGGGGGGATGGTGCCTTTATGGATTTTGGGTAGGATATAAAACTGGGATGGAATAGGCTGTTCATTGATAAGCAGGATTTGGCTGGCAGTGGTTAGTTTTTAGTGTTTAGCATCATGAAGTAGGAGATTTTTCAGTTCTTCGTTGTGTTTTTCGGTTGGGTCGAAGTCAAGTTTTTTGTAGGTGAAGGAATCGGACAACTGGAGGTTAATTTCATTGATATAATCGGATTTGTTAAGAATGACAGTGGTGGAACCTTTATCAGCAGGAAGGATCATTATGTTGTCATTGGATTTTAGGGACTTTATGGCTCCGCGTTTAGCGATGGTAAGGTTCTGATCTTTAGGGAGTTGGGAGAAGAACTGAGGATCTGATACTTTTTGGAGGATGAAGTAAAGGTAAAGTTCAATAGGATGGTCAGGAGGTAATGGTGGTGGGTCAGTTTTCTTATGACCAGTTTTTCTTACTCAAGTTTTTCTTATGACCAGTTTTGCAGATATTTCATCTGTACCTGATGAAGTTTTTGGTTTAAGTGAATCTATTGCTTTTAGTACCTCATTATGTGTTGCAGGTTGAAATTCTAATTTGTTATCTGTAATATGAGGAATTTCGTGGTTCCCGGTGTGTGTTGATGTTGTTAGCTTGTAGTGTTTTTTCAGCAGCTGTTGAAAAGAACTTTTTAGATGATTTGCTATTTTAATTGGGTCCTGTGAAATATCTCCATTTATTAGGAGTTGCCACTCATCTGCTGTATTGGATCTTGATTTTTGTTCATTGTTTATTACCTGCCAAAGTGCCCTAGACTTGTTATCAGCATTGATGATATAGTTACATGTTTTATCTTTTCTCAACATTTTTAACCTTCTTTCTTGCCATGGTTTCTGCTCTATCTTTCCAGGTAGTCCTGTGCAAAGTTCTTTCTCCAAGGCTTTTATATATAAGTTTTTAAGTCTAGAGCATTCAGCGTCCTAGCAGTTTTTCTTAATGTTATGATTTTTCTTTGTCATTTTTACAGGGCAGGTATCATTTAATATTCCTTGGATAGTCCTAGGAAAGTTGTTATATGAATTATTAACGTCTTCTGTTGAACAGACACATTCCCAGGATTGTTCCTGTAGTCTAGTATTGAATAGACTTATCGTGTTTTTGTTAAGAACTTTTTTCTCTCTCTGATTGATGCTGGATGTTTTTCTGATAGTAGTTGATTTTTCTGATAGTAGTTGAATAGTGGCTATTTGTGATGTATGATCTGAGAGTCCAGATATAATTATGGATGTTTGAATGAGGTAAGGTCAATGTTTGTACAAATTCAGTCTATTGAGGTTTGAGTGTCATGTGTAATTCTGGTAGGAGGTAGGTTTAGTCTATTAATGTCAAAAGAGGATAAGTTCTTCAAACCTGGATGTTGTCTGCGTCATTTGCGTGTTCGCCAAGGTTGTTTATACAGGGTGAATGGTACGTGGTGTTTAAAAATGTAACGGCTTAAACTACATGCTTGGGGCTACTTAAAAATGCAAATTTCAGTTTTATATGCCAAACGGTTAGTGTGGTATGTTCAAATTAAGATTTTTTTAAAATCATGGACCTAACCATAAAAAAGCTTTATTACTTACTCAAAAGATCATATTTTTAAAACTATGACACTTTTTTGAAATCTACATTACATTTTTAACAAGAATAATGAACTAGTAGCATGCTTAAATTAAGGTTGGTACTTAAAATTATGCTTTAAAATAAAAAAAATCATGTTTTTGTAAAATTTTACGCCTAGTTACTTAATTATGGTAACAGACATAATGTGTCAAACCATACAGAAAACTGCATAATTTAATGTTCTTTTCAATGGTATAATTGTGATTGTAATTATTTTATTTAGTCGTCGAAAACGAGAGGCGAAACTGAATTAAAACACAGTTTGCAGAAAACTTGAAGCTTAGACTATTTATTACAAGAAATATTATAAATGATTTGACATAATATAAGACATAATAATTACATTTGTAAAAAGAATTGAAAAAAGGTCAACTTACAAGAATAAGATTTACAAATGTTGTTCAAACTGCCTTCCTCCATTTCTGATGTAGGCCCGTGCTCTCTTGCGCATTTGTTGAACTATCACTTTTGTAGAGTTCTTGCGCACTACTTCAGCAGCCGCAGTTATTCTCTCCCTCAATTCTTGTTCTGTATTGATAAGCGCAGAATAGACTTTTTGTTTCATCCATCCCATACACAGAAATATATGGGACTAAGGTCCGGCGATCTAGCTGGCCACGCTACGGTCCCATCCCGTCAAATCCACGTAGGATAATTGAGCGTCAACCAGTGACGCACTTTTGCGGTGAAATGCGATGTAGCTCCATCTTGTTGGAAAATGAGACTGTCTCTTTTTTCTTAATTGAGATGGTCTAGCAGCAAAGGGAGGCTGTGCTGTAAAAAGTCCAAAAAGGGTTCTCCGTTAAGGTTTCCCTCGAAAATGTGTGGGCCGATAAGCGTTTCACCTACTACCCCGGCCCATACCATGTGAAATCTCCTTAGAATAGATCGTTCTTTGGTTGCTCTTGGGTTCTCTTCCGCCCAAATGTGCTTATTATGTGTATTTAAGATTCCCTGTTTTGTAAATATGGCCTCATCTGTCCAAAGAATCTTTTTGAAGAAATTATACTGCTCAATATTGCTACTGAGCAAACGTCTACAGAACTGAACACGAGGAGCGAAGTATTGAGCTTCAAGTGCTTGTACAGGCGTGACGTGGTACAGATGAAATTTGTTTCTATGAAGAATATCCAACACTTTTCACTGTGAAACATTTAGTTGAGCCACAATTTCCCTACTATTAATTTATGGGTTTTCTCCAAAGGTATTTAGAATCAATTCTTCAACACCTATATCATAATTAACTGGACCTACATCAGAAGACTTTCTTTGAACTTTTCCACTTTCCACTAACCTCTGGTGAAGTCTAGTGAACACCTGTGGACTGGGAGCTCTTTGATCTGCGTACCTTAAACTGTATTCTCTTTGCGCAGCAAGTACACTGCTGTTGCAAAACCCATAAACAAAATGCATTTCTGCATATTCTCTTGTAGTGAACCCCATTATGCTACAGAACTGAATAGCTTATACACAGACCCGGTCTAAAGAGTAAACAGATAATGGATTCCGGTTTCCTTGTGATAAGGTTGCTTTAAAAGAAACTTCTTTTGTTAAACTAAGCAGGTAGTGGAATTTCCCAGTCATTAGGGACAACAGACAAAACTATTGATAAGGTTGGGGTGTATGCCGGGTCTAAGAATTGTGGTAAAACCCCATTCGTTCCTGATTTACATGTGTTTTTAATCACATAATGTTATTTCAATTTTCTAGTCCTAGTTGCTGGCTAGTAGGGTACTCTTACAATTTTTTAAGCACTCTGTGTTTCCTTCTATTCAAATAATAATAATAAATGGAAACTTGTACAATAATGCAAACAAGAACATTAAACTAGCAGTTTTCTGTATGGTTTGACACATTATGTCCGTTACCATACTTTAATAACTATGGTAACATTGTTTAACAACTATGAAACATTGTTTAACCCTTTTAGTGCCGGGCCATTTTTGCATTTCCTATGCGAAAAGTGCCAGGCCAATTTTGGCAAAAATGTAAGGTTCCAGGTAAAAATTTATAAAATCCATGTTTTTAGTCATATTTATATAAATTCTTTTTTAAATGAAAGAGCAATAAGTGGTCTATAGAACTATGTATATATATTTAACCTTTCTTTGTAATAAATTTTATTTTTTTCTAAAAACCTTAGAAAAAAGTTTTTTTAATTTTTTTTCAAGTTTGAAGGTCCGTATGTTAGTTATAATTTTATTTTAGAATATTGTCCTGAACGGCATTTTATAGAACATTTAAAACTGAACTAATACATATGATTTCATTTACTATACTTCTAAAATTATCTCTTTACAAAATTATAACTAAAACATTACATATTGGTTGCTAAGCGACATAATAGTTATACCTAATAGTTACGTGTCTGTCACGGAACAGTTACGTCATCTAGACACAGTCCAAGAGCGAAACTGCGTGCAGCGGTCATTGGCAAAGCGTCTGGTACTATTCTGGCGGCCATTTAATAAAACATAACGATGCACTATAACAAATACAGCGCGTCTCTCACAGCGACGCTGGCATTTCTCGCACTAGTAAGGGGCGTCGCTGACAGCGATTCCCGGCACTAAAAGGGTTAAAATTTTACAAAACCATGATTTTTTTACTTTAGAGCATAATTTTAAGTACCAACCTTAATTTACGCATGCTACTAGCTCATTATTCTTGCTAAACATTTAATGTAGTTTTAAAAAATGGTGTCATAGTTTTAAAAATATGATCTTTTGAGTAAGTAATAAAGCTTTTTTATGGTTAGGTCCACGATTTAAAAAAAAATCTTAATTTGAACATACCACACTAACAGTTTGACATGTAAAACTGAAATTTGCGTTTTTAAGTAGCCCCAAGCATGTAGTTTAAGCCCTTAAAATTTTAAACACCACGTACCATTCACCCTGTATAAACAACCTTGGCATACACGCGAATGATGCAGACAACATCTAGGTTTGAAGAACTCTTATCCTCTTTTGACATTAATAGACTAAACCTACCTACTACCAGAATCACACATGAAAGGCTGAAAGAATTAGCTTTGTTTACCCATTTTCTGAGTGTGTCTTCTCTAGTGGGTGTAATGTACAAAAATAATTTTGTATGTCTTGTTATTAGTACTAGGCAGTGAGGGATAGAGTTGTAGATGCCATCGGGTGTTGATGAGGTACGCACTATAACTATGTTCTCCGCTTGTCTACCTTGAAACTCATGAATAGTAAATGTCGTATAAACTAGCTTTTTAGGCCTCGCTTCTCAGATTGTTTAAAAACAAGGCATGTGTGTTTATTTTTGTCAATCATTTGATGTAGATTTTGTAGTGTCAAAAGGCTGCAATTTCAGTTTGTTTCCAACACAACTAGTTGTCTTCATCCCTTGGGGGTAGTCGTCAGATATAAGAGCTGTGGTGTTCCTTGTGCATCTGTGGGATATGTTTAGTTCCTTAATGATAACTGAGATTTTGGATATTTGATCAAACCTCACTTTGAGTTTTCCATTTCTATTGATATAAGGCAGGGGTCGGCAACTTTAGAAGCTCTGAGGGCCACATCATAGTTTTTGTAAGAGCTCTGGGGCCGCATATGTCTTTAAAATATAATATACATTTTTAATATGTTTGATGCATATGTAGGCCTATATTTATTTTAAAAATGTAAACTGTTTATGGAGCAAGATGTTTAATAATAAATAGAATATATAGAAATATATATATATTTATCTATATAGGCCCCAAATATTATAACAATAAAAATACTGTTATTAATAAATGAATACATGTTTATTTACACATTGTTTGAACACAATAATTTGAACCAGGAAAAAATACAAAATTTATAATGAAATTAATGATAACAAATCAACATCAAAGTTCGAAAAGAAATATGCAGTAGTAAATATATAAATGTTCAATGGGAAGTTTGGCAATGCATATTTTTTACTAGTTTCTCAACATCTGGTTTAATATTAGAAATTGACACTTTCAGTACATTATTCAGATGATTATCAGTTAGCCTACTACGAGTTTTATTTTTTACATAGTTCATTTGAGAAAACAATTGTTCGCACAAATATGTACTTCCAAAAAGACTCATCATTTTTAAAGCATGATTTCTTAAATTAGGGAGATCATCCTTGTCAACATACTTAGAATAAAATTCTAATAAGCCAAGATCATATTTTTCCTTCAACTCTGAATTACGAGGGCCGTTCGGAAAGTAACCTGCGGTTGCTCATAGAATAGGAAGTGGAGGGGATAGTGCCACCATAGTAGCGTTGACGCGCAGGTCTCTTCAGTCGGCATCCAGCCGTGGTACTGTGAAGGTCGTCCGAGTGCTAGTTCGTTTTCTGTAGCTTGTGAAAATGGCGTCTGTCATAGAAAGTCCCGCCAAATGTGAGGTGCGATCAGTCATTAGATTTTTTACAGCCAAGCAGTATTCAGCGGCAGCCATTCATAGAGAATTGTGCACTGTGTATGGACCGGCAGTAATGAGTGAAGGAGTTGTTCGGGAATGGGTCAGACATTTCAAAAATGGCCGAACTAACGTCCATGATGAAGAGAGGAGTGGCAGACCGTCTGTGGTTACTGATGGACTTGTCGAGAAAATCAACGAGAGGATTCGTGACAATCGACGGTTCACTATCTCAGAGCTTTGGGATGAATTTCAATAGATTTCTAGGACTGTTTTGTACGACACATCCGTACTTTCGTCAAGTGCAATTGAGTAGTATACAAATTGAGAACATTCATACACCAGAGAACTGTCAATATCATTTGCCATATCATCAATACGCCTGGAAATAGTAGATGCAGATAGGCTAATTTTAGAAAACAACTGTTTTTGTGCTGGGCAGAGAATTTCAGCAGCAGATTCCATACATTCTTTTATAAACTCTGCATCTAAAAGGGCTTTAATTTTTTTGCAATTTTTTCAGCTACAAGAAAACTAACCTTAACACAGGCCTCTGTCTCGACTGTTGGTTTCTTGAATGAAAACTGCTGATTTTTAAGTTTTTTCTTTGAATCACTGACTTTATCACTCCGAACTTGGCCTTGAAACACATTAAATTTCGCAGCATGCTTCGTTTTGTAATGACGCTTCAAGTTGTACTCCTTCATTACCGCAACTGATTCATTGCATACCAAACAAATAGGTTTTTGATTTACATCAATAAAAAAGTATGCCTCTGTCCAACGTTCTTGGAAAATACGACACTCGTCACTTACTTTTCGTTTCTTACTTGAACTAGCCATTTTTCTATAATATTTAAAATCGTACTAACTATCGCACTATCGTATCGCATAAACTGTCTGAAATGTACTGAAACTGAAATAAAATGGCGGAAATGGTGCGGTCGACGTCCTTGATGGTAGACGGCAACCAATTTCTCCTCCCACTCGACCGGCCGAAATGTTCCGATGACAACCGACCTTTTCCGAACTAGATTGACTCGACCGACATCAGGCAGAGTGAGAGAGATATAGGGATACAGACAGTCGTTTCAAATGTTTGGCTGCTTTCACTTCGCCGCCTCTACCTTTGTTTTACGTAATGAATAGGAAATATATTCGTGTTGTTGAATACATTCACTGGTTACTTAGGTTTAGAAACCGATTAGTATTATTTGTATAGTGTATTTACGTATATTGTTTTAATATTTTTTGGCCAGGTGACGGGCCGCAAATTATCACAAGGCGGGGCCGCAAACGGCCCGCGGGCCTCATGTTGCCAACCCCTGAATAAGGCATTTGGTTGATGTTACCAATAAGTATTATTTCAGGAGCCCCAGAGAGGACAGCTGCAAAAAGGATTTCCCCTGCATGCATTATCAGTGCTTCGTCAGTAATGATTCGCTTGTAGGAGTTTCCTAGCTGTATGTGGCAGGTAAAATTAATCAGGAATGAATGTACTGTTATAAAAGTGTCCTTGCTAAATCTTTTGTTTTGCTTTGGGTGTAATTCATTAAAACATCTCCTGAAGTCCTGGGCTGCATCACTGGTAGGGAATAAGACAGGATCATCAGGTTGATAGTTGTTTGTTATAAAGTTGTTTTTCCAAATCCTGGAACTCCTTGTACAAGATGTATTTTTGATCACGTATAGAGGATATATCAATATTTTTAATACTATTGTATAGTTTTAGGTCGTTTAGCAGTAGTGTTTCTTTTGACATCAGGATGTTCGAGTTTATGGGATTGTTGTTTGGTGCAACCAAATATTTGTTGTTTTGACCTCGTTTGAGTTTTATAATGCATGCACCATCAAAACCAAAGGAGTAATTTTTTCGTGTTTCTTGTTTATGTAGGAAATCTCTAGTCTGGAGATTTATTATGGCATACTTATCCTTTGCTATTTTTGACAAATGTTGCATTTTATAACTGTCTTCGCCAAGATAGCCTATGTCATACTCTTTATACTTGGAGCTCAGATCTTGCAAGATAGTTGTTTCCTTTATTCGCCATAGCTCTTTTTGTTCTTGCATGGCTCCTTATTAATAATTTTATATCTGTATTAAATAAAGCATATTATGTAATTTTGACTTTTTCTAATGCTGTTGACTTAAGAACGCTGCTGCAGGTGTACTTTGCCTATGTTCAATCCCATTTGAATTATGGGATTATTTTCTGGAGAAATTCTCAAAATAGTGCTAAAGATTTAAAAAACAAAAACAAATTATAAGATTAATTACGAAGGTATCAAATAGAGATTCTTGTAGCTACCTATTTTTAAAGTGTCAAATATTCTTCCTATTCCATGTCTATTAATTTTTCAATCCCTAACTTTTGTAAAAAATAATTTATCATATTTTCTCTCTCATAATCACAATCACAAATATAGTACATTAATTCAAGCCTTTTTCAATATTCTATCAATCACAATTTTTTGAACAAAAAATATACCATTTTACTCTTCTATTCGATTATATAACAAACTACCTATAGGCATTCGTTCTGAACTGTCATCAGTAAAATTTAAAACGTTTACTTTTAATTATTTGAATGAGCACAGCTTTTATAGCGTACAAGATTACCTGGATGCTGGAAAATGACTTAAATTTTAACGCTCTGTATTTTTGATTTTGTATTGAAATTAATGTAACTTGGTGTTAGTCTAGGCTCTGATTTGTCAACAATTTACCTACCATATTGATATTTATATCATGTAAGGTTTATGTAATGTAAATAAATAAATACAGTAGTATTGTTCCACCCATTCAAGTACAGTGGTAAACCCATACAAGTTTAGTGGTAATGTGGTCTTTTTGGGTATATTTTTTACTATACATATATATTACTCTCAACATAAATTGCAAAGGCAATTTTGTAACTCAACATATTTTAAATCCAGATTTCTGTATACTGATATATCTGGAAGCCATAGCAAATCACACATATTCAGATAATGTAACAATAAATCTATATTCATACTTGTCTATTAGTTTTAATGAACTCATGATATTAATAATGTAACATGTTACTTAAACTTAATGTGATCAAAAATATATTTAATTCACATTCATAATGAAAAACAATTTACTTACAATACTAGGTCCACTTTGATGATAATCATGCAATAACTGTTGCCATTCTTGACGTCCATTAGAACTTCTACAATTATTGACTGACGGATTTAAATACCAGTCACAGTACTTATCATACAGCATTTTGGTTTTACTAATAATTCCGTTAGTCTTCTTGAACTTAATCACGTACCTGTAAAAATGAGTTATTATAAAAAATTATTATTATAAAAAAAGTTATTATAAAAAATTACCTTCTTATTAATGGTTTTTTTTAAATTTTAATTTCATATCTCTTGTTTTTAAACTGGTAAAACAAATGCAATTGAAAAAATCTAAGTTCTGATTAAAATTTTGTAATAAGCCTTACTGTAGGTGCAAATTTAATCAAGTCAAAAAAATTACAGTTTTCAAAAATGTTATTTTTATTTTGACTATATTAAAAAAAGAAATAGATATATATGTGATCTTTATCGAAAAACTTGTTGAATTACAAGTCAATGACAATGCTTCTGAGCACACTTGTGTGATTTACCTGTTTCTTACTTGATTGCCAAGATTCTTGTACAGCTGCAGAGTGGTAGGACTAAATGTCTCAGACCCTTCGGCAAGCTTTTGCACCTCCTAGAAAGACATTTTTATTCAACAACAAACATAATTTACTAAAGATTATGATTATAAAAGTTCTTCTGAGCACATTTAGAAAAGTAAGTACTACATTGATTATAGTTTCAATTACTTTTTGTTTTTATTTTATTTTATTTTTTTTTCAAGGACTGAGGGCTGGAACTGTTACAGATGCACAACATGAATCATTAAACCCTTTCAGTGCCGCGACCATTTCCCAAAAGGATGTGCAAAATTTCCAGGCTGTTTTTCACAAATTTATAAGGGTTTGGGAAAAACGTTGTGGAAAAAAACTATATACCCTGTATTCATAATTTTTCTTTTAATTTGTAGAACATGAAATTCTCTACAAAATACTTATAGTAATAGGACAATTTATGAAAGGAATAATAATTAAAAAATTAATAAAAAGTAAAAAAGAAAAATAAAAAAAAAACTAAGTTCGAACTGAATTTTCATATGTATAAAAATTGTTCACCTTTTTTTTACTTATACCATGTAAAAGACAAATAAAAAACAAACAAAATTCATATATAACATGAATTTATAGTTTAATATTTGACTTGATTGAGCAATATAAACAGAAATAATTGTAAAGTCATTTTTCGTCACATTTCTGTAACTCGGTGGAAAAAAATTTTGCTATAAGAAACTATGTATCCTAAATTCACAAATCTTTTTTTACATTGTAGAATATAAAATTCTATACAAAATACATATAGTAATCAGACAATTTGTGAAAGGAATGCAATTGAAAAATTTAGTAATAATCGAAAGTAAAAAAAAAAAAATTACAACAAACTTATATCCTTTGATATAATAATGACTATCACAAATTGTATGTTTCAAAATAGCAAAGTAAAACTGTATTACAAATTACTTTTAGTAATAACAGACATAACACTGTCAAACA
The DNA here is from genome assembly GCA_035578905.1 of Stictocephala bisonia. Taxonomy (NCBI): domain Eukaryota; kingdom Metazoa; phylum Arthropoda; class Insecta; order Hemiptera; family Membracidae; genus Stictocephala; species Stictocephala bisonia. Next base: position 238,888 of record JAQJVL010001030.1, read on the forward strand.
TAACCAAAAGAACTGAATAATATTTGTGTATTCTACTGTCTGCCTTCTGAATCAACACCAGCTGACAAATTAAATGTCATTGTTATCTTTTTTTCTCGATTACCAATTCAAAGGCGTAAAAGAAAGAAACGAAAACGATACCAATCGAATGATCGATTCATTCGGAATATGGCAGATCTTTATTCGAGTCGATCGAGTACATACTATATGAAATATTACAAAAATACGCATAAATTACATCGTCGACTATGTCGACGCTACGGCACTGAAAGGGTTAATAACTATACAAACAAGTGGCAGTGGCCTCAATGAATCTAAACTCAGTACTATTCACCACATCTCTGAAATATGCAGGATCTAAGGTATTGTCTTTGGCTTGCCTCACTGAGATTTGTGACATTGTTCTTAATGTGGACATTGTTCTTAATGTGGACATTGTTCTTAATGTGGATGCTTTTATTTAACTAACTTTATAAAGTAGTTCATGAAGAAAAATTAACATATTCTTTTAACACATAGGAGGGGTGTCGTCTATCTCCTATCTTGATGGTGTTGGATGGAGTGATGAGAAAAGTAGTCAGCAAACCAAGAGGGTTGCAGTGGGGATTGACTGAGAGGATATCGATTTTGCTGATGACTTATGCCTAATGTCTCATAAACTAAAAGATATGCAGGAAAAGGTATATGAGCTCAATTTGGAAGGAAGCAAAGTAGGCCTGAAAGTTAACATTGAAAAAACAAAGGAAATGAGGCTAAACCACAATCATTATTTTAAATATTTAGGTATTTATAAATTATCCTATAATTTAACTCGATAAAACTTGATTATAAAATGGCTCATATCTTAAAGCCCATTTAGACCATAGTGTTGAACTCCTTGAAGAAGAAATAACTATGAGAAGAATACCTTTACAGTAGTATTGACACATTAGCCCACCCATTAACGTACTGTAGTATTGACCCACCCATACACGTACAGTGGTATTGACCCACCCGCCCACCCATTCACGTACAGTAGTATTGACCCACCCATACACGTACAGTGGTATTGACCCACCCGCCCACCCACACGTACAGTGGTATTGAATAATTAAAAGTAACCATAGGACGATTGAACAAGTGGAGCTGTTCTGTTACCTTAGCAGTGTGGTTCCCAAAATGGGTGGGACAGACAAGGATATAACAGACAGGATAAGAAAGGCAAAAGGGGCCTTTGCACAACTTGGACTATTATGGAGATGTAAGGAACTAAGAAGAAAACCAAGTTAAGAATATCTGAGAGCAACATCAAATCTGTGCTGTATAGCTGTCTTTCCTGGACGATCACCAAGTCTGTAACTCACAAACTGCAGATATTTATTAACAAATGCCTGAAAAAAGAATCCTGAAGATCTACTGGCCAGAAACTATCAGAAATTGGCAAGATCCAGTATCAGCAACAATCAGGACAAGAAAATTTAACTGGATTGGACATATTCTCCAAAGAGCACAAGATAGCATCAGAAGACCTTGATTGGAACCCACAAGGAAGAAGAAGACGTGGAAGACCAAGAGATACATGGAGGAGAACTGTGAAAACGGAAATAAAAAAAAAAAAGGCAAGAACTGGGGAGAGATCAAGCAAAGGGCTCAGAATCGTATCAAGTTGAAAATTTTTGTTGTGGCCCTACGTCCCCCAAGGGATTTAAAGAAATAAGTCAAGTAAGTCATTGGGTATATCAGTTCTATTACCAATAACGCATACTTAAAAGGAGATGTAGACAAATTAACACTAGATGATAAATTATTTACCTCTGTTTTGTTCTGCCACCAATCATCCATTGTTTATCACAACCGGCTTTGAATGATGTATTTCTTCTTCAGGTGCCCTTCACTGGGCTTTCACTGTACACACTAAAGTTCAAATTCATTCACTTTGCTGTTTGAACCACCAACAGTAATTTTAGAGGGGGTTGGTGATTCATGCAGAGGATGGCGTTACCAACCTCACTACCGAATTATTTAATTTGTTTAGTGGTGTTTTCTGTGTTATATAATCAACTCAATAGAACATAAAATAATCCAATAATTGAAGTTGGCAACGCCACCACCCTCTCCATAAATTATCAATCACCTCTAAATTTACCAGTGGTGTTTCAAACAGCCAAGGGAATGAATTTGGATCTTATTTTGTAAAGTGAAGGCCCAGTGAAGAGCCCTGAAGATGAAGGATATCTTTCGAAACCGGCTGCGATAAAAAACAGAAGATTGGTGGCGGAACAAAAAAGAGACAACTATTTTACCATCTACAGTCTTGTTAAATTCAACCAATAAGGATATAATAAAGATAGAATAATAATAAATGGACAAATTGTTTGTGACACTGGTGGTTTTTTTTCTCATAAGGAATAAACTGTGTTGTGGGGAGAAGGGGGTGGCATAGTGTAAAATATAATCTTATTCTACAGCCTACACGTATAAAAGTTTCTTCAAAAATTAGAGGAACAATTCCATAAAACAATGGAAGTAACAATGGAGAGATTCATATAGATAGTAGGAGACCTCATAATGATTTCATTACTGCACGATTACCTAGAATCGTCTACCTCTTGAGATGGATCACACATTGCACTGAAATTAACCATGTAAGAAATGCCAATTTTGCCTATTTACAATCTATCATTAAATATGCTACAGGCAGTTTAATCTATCATTCAGGGAAGGCCCGTCTGTAGCCTTCTCCCCAAAATGTCTGAGGACTTTGAAGACAGCAGGCACATGTCCGTCCACTGGCATTGCAGTAGAGTTTGGAAGACTCAAAACTTCAGATTATGTACAGGGACTGATAACTATGTGCAAAGCCGTTTGACCTGTCAGAAGACAAAAAAGCAACCATCTACAATCTAGTCACCAAACTGAGTTATTTTGAAAAGCCCACTCTGATTATAACACTGCCTTTACTCAATTACATCAAGATTTTGTAAAGAAACAGATGAAAATATTAATATGCTGACCAATGGGCTGTATCCTAGATCAAATGGAACTTAAATACTTTGTTTGCAACATTGTAAAATTACATTAAAATACAGAAACGACAGTTGGAATGATCTCTTATTATCAACCATAAGCCAAAGACAACTGAGAAAAGGGCTTTCATATAGTGATTTTCTGAAAAGTTTACAAGACTATGTTCTGATCATTACTGTAAAATAGTATGATTAGAGAAGTCACAAAACTGACTTCTCTAATCATATACAAAAATCTATATCAGACTGCCATATGCTGATGAAATTTTCCTTATTTTTAACCCTTCGTACGCGGAAATTATTTTACCCCATTTAAAAGTAACGTGTAATAATGTAAAAAAATTAATTTAAATAAAATGTGAAGTTAATTTTTTAAAAGCATTAGTAGCCTATCATATAGAAACATAGATTTATATTTCAAGTTATATAAATCTTATTATCTATATTATAATTTCTAAAGCTATTTTATTGTAGATATACAATATAATGAAAAGTAAAAATATAAACATTTTTTAACATTTTAGTTAAAACCATTAAACAGTAGCTGTTATTTATGATACTATAATAACTACAACAACAAAAATTGAAAACTAGAAAACAAAGAAAAAGGATAAGTGATGAAAACAATGTGCTTGGGTGGAGCGACAGACTGAGGATATTTCCGTTTCACATGTGTGCAAAGGCAGGAGATGGTGCCACACCCACGCAGGCTCTGATTGGCTGCCCCGTCCCTTTTCATCCATAGATGATTTATGCTTTTGATAGGCTGAGGTAGTTAGCTAAAGACATGTATAAGTTGATGCTGCACTCTAGTGAAAGTTTTGGGAACTATCCTTTACACTATTGGCAGAAATATTTCATTTGATATATATATTTGTTAAAAGCGTTTGAGGCAAAGTAGAGGCTGGGTATATATTCGTTTGCCACATACTAAGGGTTAATATAAGAAACAAAGAACAATTCGTAAAATTCTTTTTAGACCTAAGAATATAAACACTTTTAGATAACTAACGATTTTATATACTCTGTAACTGATTTTTTAACCTTATGTGTATCGGCATATGTTATATGAAATGAAAAATGACTTAATTTACAGGCGAAGTTAGGACTATAGCATCCTCTCTACCACTTAACCTCTGATAAATAAATGCAATTTGAGATAAACTAACATGATATTATATTATTCTCTAAGAAATACAACACAAAACTATTTTATACAAAATTAACATACTTAGGCTAACTATTCTAATAAAGCTTATCAGTAAAAAACACAACAACAAAAATAGGCACTAACTATTCAAAATATAATAATAATCATCAATAAAGAAGAAAAAAACGCTTTATAAGAACTATCATCACTCATTTATTCCTTCGTCTTATTATCATTACCCGCCTCACCACTACTTATACCCTTCTCCACTGAGCTATGCCACCATAATTGTTTGCCCTAGAGACAAGGTGGCACCGCCTGCTTATACACAACAGTGGCAATGACCCACCTCATACACATACCCCTGTACGTGTATAGGTGAATAATTCACCATACTTCCTAATGGTCTGCCAGTTGTTGAGCCAAGCGAGAGTGAACTGAATTTCTTTTTTTTCAAAGGCACATTTTACTGTAGTTAGAACGAATTTATGTGTTGATGTAACTTTCACAATTATTGACATTTTTTTTCAAATACAAAATATGTTATCTAGTTGTTTTAACCAAATTTTCGGACACTCATTCCAAGATAATAGGGCCAGTTTTTTCAGAGAGAAACAATTTTTATTTTTTATAATAGACTTAATTTGGTATATTATTTATAGGGTTTTTAATCCTTTATCTTGTGCTTGTTGGATGGTTTTCATCACTATTAGTTTTGTTAAACAGTTAATGTTACATTAATGCTTGATTGATACAGAACTTATTTTAACCCTTTTAGTGCCAGACAGTTTTTTGGGGTACTTACGAAAAATGCCAACCCATTTTCATAAAGGGTGTACGAAGAATGCCAGGCCACTTTAGGCCATTTTGACATCTTTTGTTAAAACATTCATAGCTCTCTTATTTGTTATTATAAATTAACAAATGGGGTCTTGTTTTGTTCGTAATAATATGTTTGTAGTAAAGAAAATATAATTTTGGGTTATTTACAAGATTTAAAAAAAATATATTACAAAAAGTTTCAAAACTTTTTTTTCTTTTTTATTTTTTCAAGTTTGAACATACATTACTACTTTTTGTATAAACTAAAACACAGTATTAAAATATAGAGACTAATCTACATATAATTGTAAGTACACATACAAAAATTAAAACACTTACATTCAAAAACATAGTAGATATAAAAATCTTTGAAAAAACATGTAATTATCCAAAATTGGTAAAAATTAGCAAAACACTGCAGATAAACAGCTGTTATTATGTCATGACAACGGCCAGTAGAGTAATATTTTTTTTGTTGCCATATGGCATATTGTCTTCAATCCCTATGTCAAGTTTGAAAGCATTCGGTCGACAAATAAAATTACAATATAATAAAAACTTGACGTGCGCCCATAGCGCACGTCGGCAGTTTTAGCGGGACCGAGAGGCGTGCGCTCACGGCGCACGTCGGCAGTTTTCGAACAAACTCTGACGTGCGCTCGTGGCGCACGTCGGCATTAAAGGGGTTAAACCATGCTGATTTCTTCAAAAGAAACACACAAGGGGAAAATTTAAAGACACTGAAGACATCATGATTTTGCTAACAGCGTATGAAATTTCTTGAGTAAATTGTATAATAAAATAATCATCCATGCAACAATTTTTAAATATTACTTCTTTTTGGATATTAATGGAAAGAATTAAAGGAGTTTGGAAATAACAAAAATTAAAAAAAACCCTCTAATTAACTACTACTAACCTTGAGCATAATATCTATGTATTGTTGTGAATCCAAAACTTGCATAAATGGAAGTAGACTGATTCCCGATGGTTTTTTATCTAATTTCAAAATAGCAATTTCTCTAGAAAACCCTTTTTTCAAGTCTTCCAACCATGAATTTCTCATGATTTCCAATTTCATGCGCTGAAAATAGGACCATAAAGCATAATAAATAAATAAAACATAATTAAATGGCAACTGATTTGAATTTCCTTTGGTTGTAAACTTCTAAATGTTGAAAAAATTACATGAATACTGTACTTCGATGAATATATAGATTCTATTCTCTAACATATTTATTATATTGTATTTATTTAAACATGCTTACAACATTTTAAACACTTAACATACCATCAGGAGTTTAACTCCTATGGTTACAATATTTGGTCCTTCAGTTTTAAGTATTTTTTAAAGTTGTTTTTTAATAGGATTTTTTTAACTTAAGAGTTCTGAAATCAAACCATCTAGAAATGCCTTATACGTTGGTACATACATATCTATATTTATAAAAGAGGATGTTTGTATATATATATATATGTTTGAAGTTTATGCGCTGCCAAACCATCCAACCGATCGCCATGAAACTTTAGGATGTTGTCCTGTATACTCCCGAGATGGTTTCTGTAAAGTTTGATGCAGATCCGTCCACAGGGTCCCGCCCCACGGGCTCCTAAAGATCCCATGTTATTCAAATGGAGAATCTGAATTGTTTACAAAAAACATATGACTGTGTGGTTTAATGTAGTTTCACATGCCATAAGCAGATTGAAGTTCTCACAACAACAGTACTGTATATGTTTGATTTATTGTAGTTCTAAATTTCACCTTGAGAGTTTAGCACACACTACTTTTACTTGATCAGGTGATCTGTATTTGGTGTTAACCTTTTTTCCTCGGTAATTAAAACATGTGGTGAAACGTGAAAATAAAAAAATAAATAATTGCGCGTTGCCGCAATAAATTTAAGTAATCCAAGTTTTTCACACGGACAGCTCTACGTCGCTTGCTCGAGAGTAGGCTCACCAAACAACCTTTACATTTATACACCAAATAAGAAGACCAAAAATATTGTTTACCCGCTTGCACTCATTTAATAAATAATGTTTTTTTTCTATAATTCTTTTATTGCTTTATTTTGGTATGTCAATGAAAAATGAAAGGCGAGACAACGTCCACCGGGTTCAGCTAGTACTTGATAAAAAAGGTGCATTTGTGGCCAAGCAAAAAAATCAAATTTCGAAATTTTTTCAAATTGTTTCCAGTGAATATTACTAACTAGCTGTACCCGCTTGCTTTGCTGGTCATAATATTTAGTTTGAAGACTTGCAATAAAAATATAAGTAAACATTTTAACAAATTCAAGAACATTAAAAAATAACTTAAAGTAATTCAAACTAAATACTCAATTAATTAATCTAATGTCCAATTAGAACAGCTGTTATGATGTATAATTTACTAATGTACTCAATTATTCTACCACAATTTTATTCTATTTGTTTTTATTTAACAGCTGTTAATCAAATGCATCAATCAATTATATAGCTCCATAAGAATACCATGGGAAATTTGGAAACCAGGGGGACAGAGTCCTGAGGTCGAAGAGGAAAATCCTTTCTTAGTGAGACTCTAAGGGCCAAGACAAACCTATGTACAAAATATAATGTCAATTTGACATGCAGTTTTGGAGAAATAGTGATGAGTGGTAATTGGCTTTTATATATTATACCGATATTAAATTAAAAACTTTCCGATTGAAATCAGTTTGATCTCTTAGATAAAAAAGTTTCAAAGTCTAGACAAATCTGTAAGACTACTTTTAGAGGGCACAAAGTACTCTATTTGACTCTGAATCAATGAAAATAGGACAAGGCTGATCATAACCATGTCCTATGACCTGGCTATGCATGGTTTAAAACTAAATTGTTAATTTTCCGATTGAAAACAGTTTCTTCTCCTAGATAACAAAGTTTCATAGTCTAGAAAAATCTGCAAGTCTACTTTAGAGAGCGCCAAGTATGGTAATTGACTCTGAAACAGAGAAATATCGTGTTTCTAGCCATGTCCTATGACCTGGCTGGGTGTAAATGTGTTCAAATTAAATTGTATATTTTCCCATTAAATACAGTAGGTTCTCCTAAATAACAAAGTTTCACAGTCAAGGAAAATCTGTAATCTACTCTTAGAGGCTGTAAATTAACCAATTTGATTTACACACATAAATTGAAATCTAGCTATACCTAAGGATGAAGGAGATGAGATAGAGCAAAAAGTCATAGGGCCAAAGTTGTAGATTGTCTCAAATCAAGCACAGAAAATGGTGTTAGTTTTGCTGTAGAATCGTTCATTTAGCCGCTACAGTCCAATTAGAGAAATGTTGTTTTTGGCATTTAAAACTGTTGGCACTAAAAAGACTGCCATCTTCAATTTACTAAGAATTTGTCAAAATCCCTTCTTATTGCATATCTATAACATAAGACCTTTGACTCTACAAAATTTCAGCCTCGTAGGCTTAGTACTTTTTTAGTTACAGCGATGAGTGAGTCAGTGGTGTTTGCCTTTTATAGGTGTATATATACAGTATATATATATATATATATATATATATTATCTTTTTAATGATAAACAATAAAAACATTTTCCTAAGTAAAATTAAGATATACATAATCCAAGGGTCGTTCAGAGAGTAAGTTGCTTTGCTATCTTGTTGTTATACAGATGCAATATAAGTGACGATTGTAGCTACATTCAGAAGATTACAGGCAGTGGGGTTGTTCAGTCAATCCCTACACTCCAAAATGGCCACTATGATTAACGCACCTAACACTTATTTAATTTTATAGGCCAAAAATATTATTTGACATTTACTTTATACACAACTTTATTTAAAAATATAATTTAAATTATTGTGAGTTATATTTTGAATATGAGGAATACATTCTGAATTAAAAAGGAAGGAAAAAATTATATCAATTGTTTTACGAGGCATCCATTATAAAAAAGTTAAGTATGTGGCTGTTCTTAGCTGAACGAAGTCATCTGAAACCACAGGTAGGCAGCCGTTTAATTTTCAATCATAAATCTTAATGGATGTTTATGAAAAATTGTTTACCAATTTTTCATGTTTAACCAGTAAACAAAGCAAGCTACTTCCTCCTCAACTCTTATAAATTGGATTTTTGGATAAACAATTATTTATCTAGAAAAGTTAATACTTTGAAAATATGTAATATTTTTCTTTAAGTTAACATTTCAACTTACATTAAATTGAAGAAGTCCTTCTGGTTCAATCCTCTTTTCAATTGATTTTATTTTCAAATAAAATGAAAATTCATTTTCAAACTGTTCTTCTGAAAATTTTTGAAGTTGTTTTTTGTTCAAAATTCCTTTTGCAGGTGATTTTAGGTTAAAATTTTCTCCCTGAAAATGATGTGTAAAAAGTCAAATGTCACTAACAGTGATGTAAGATCCACAGATAATTTAAAACTAAAGTACTGTAATTTCAGCTGTTTTATAAAAAACGAAAAAATCACATTTTGACTTATTAATTATATGTTTGCTAGGCCCTAAAAGCATAAAAATAATAATGTTCTGCATCCTGTACTTAAACAACTAATGAAGTTTTTTTAACATAAGGTTAGGTTAAAGGGCACTAGGCCAGGAATTAATGTATTGGACAGATAGGACATCAGCAAACTTACCTTAGAAGACTATCCATTAACACCAGAGTAGTAGTAAACAAATACAAAAAAAATCACATTTTTATGAGAGTAGAGAGAGAGAGAGAGAATGCTTATTTTGTTCCAGTCTCTTTCTCTACTCACTTGATGAAAGCGCCAAGTGTAGTGTAATTCTTTTGTATTTGTTTAGTACTAATCTGGTGTTTTGCTATAAAAAATGATTGTATGTTTCTTCCAAAACATAAATTTATATCACAAAGCTTAAATTTATTTAGAAAAAAGCCCAAGAAATTCTTTAATGGTCACTATTGACTTTCCTTTCTGAACAATATATTGTGAGATAATTTTGCATTCATATCAAACTAAATGTCATTGACAACAAATCATTTTCTTTATAGATAACATCCAAAGTTATCATTATTTATAAAATAACAATAAAGAGAGCTGCTCAGAAGTATTTGACTCTGTAGCATTGGTGTTTAAAGACTTCCAAGAACAGAAGTCAGTAGGTAAAGGCTATGAATATTATCAAAATTATGAATGGAAAGTTTTTTGACGATTGTCTATTAAAAGAATTAATTTAGCAACTTACATGATGCTCGTTAATCTCTTGAAGAAGAGAACATGAGTAGCAGATGGGAGGTGGTGGTACAACTGGCTGGAATGTAGGAATAACTTCCTGAATGGCTTTCAGAATTAATTCTCGCTGATCACGCAGAAACTTAGATTTTATGAAAATATCATTTAGCTGAAAACCCTGGAAGAAAATAAGAATAGTAGTAAACATTGATCATTTAGTAGTAGTAATACTACACACAGTAAAAAAATTGACTGTACTAGTTAATTTCCTACTCATAGGAAATTCCAAAATAGTAATTTTTATGAGTAATTTAACAATACGGCCAACACTAGCAGGAAGAATCGAAGAAAGACCACTGTAGAACAGGCTAGGGCGTGATGAGCAACGGGCAGGCCAACTAAACTAGGCTAAAGTCGAGAGTAAAGATGCAATGCTCTCTTCTCAGATAAGAACTGACAAATTTTATATTATTATTTCACTACTCTATTTATTTTTTATTTATTACTAATTCTTTATTTAGTACACCTGGCCAAAGATTGCTGTGGCTCAATCTAATATTTGTGTTTGTAAATTTTAGGATTTCAAACTGGTTTCTTGTTGTTTTTGTTTTTTGTTGATTCTAAAAAATTTTATTGAGTTGTTTTGTTGTATATATAATAGTCCAATGTTACATTTATCCCATTGTTTGTTATGTTATTTATTTAAAATTTTTATAATTATTGTTATCTGATTTATTGTTATACTGTTTTTGATTTAAGGAAATTCCCCCAAAAAAGTGTACTTTAATATATATGTATAAAAATATGTTTCACATATAATTGTAACACTAATAATTGTAAAGAAAATATAGTTTTTCTCTAAATTAGCCTTGAGCTAGAGAGATAAATATAAACTGCTTATACAAATTGTATTTTTTTCGCAAGTAATAAATATATTTGAGTTGAATTGAACTATGAGGCGTGTTTCAAAAGTAAGTACCGTTTTCGAATTCTGCTATTTTGTAGCACTACGGTCAGCATTCGGTGCATGCACACTGTATACCTCTATCTTTTGGCAAGCCACAACCACCAATACGGATCCAATTGACAGTGTTCAAGGTTATTTAGGAGTGTTGAACACATCAACTGCGGATGACGCCAAGTGTTTGAGACATGCGGATGACACCTAGTGGCGTCATTTGCGTGCGTCCTTCTCCATTATTCCAAGTAAAACATGTTTTTTACTGCTTGTAATTTGTTTGTGACATATTAAATCAAAGGTGAATGACCAAAGTTTATAACTTTTAAGTTTTTTTCAATATTTAAAAATGAGTGATCAAAAACCTAGTTGCTCTCGCGATTTAGTATGTATATATATATACATACTAAATTGCGAGAGCAACTAGGTTATATATATATATATATATATATATATATATATATATATATATATAAATTCGTCTCCGACCGGAATGCCAGTCAAGCGCTGGTAATTTACTCGGAGTGGCAGTCATCCACTTGAAAGCCAGTCACGCATCCCAGAAGGCAGTCAGTGTATGGCTTGCCATGCTTGCTTTACATACAGCAATATCTTGACTGTGCCGCAGTACTGTGCAACTACCTTCTCCTTTAGTAGGCCTATTGTCATTTCTATTTCTGTGCATACTGGCAGGGAGAATTCTTTTATAATTCGACAAGATTTACCTTTTGATAATATTGGGTTTTATTACTGTATTTTTTATAAGTACATATGATATTAATACGAGATAATATTTATTTAATATGAGATTATATAATGTATAAGATATTGCAATATTAAATATAGCAGTGCACTTAGTCACTATTTCATTAACTTTACATTGTGTTGTGGTATTATGTATGATTTTATCATGTATTTTCTTACATCCCAATAACTGTTATTGGTTTGTGATTGTACACTTATTATTATTTTAATAATAGATCCATGATAAATACTCTCATATATGAAATAGTTCAATTTAGTGACTTATTTATTTAAAAACCCCAAGGTAGGTCGGTGATCGATTTGGTTTGCCTCCTTAATCAACTTGGGTAAACTCCATGATCAACTTGGCAGCCTTCGTGATTAATATGGGTAGCATTCGTGATCAGTTTTACTTTTATTTTTTTATATTTGTAAAGTATTAGGCTGGCTTGTTTTTTAACCATAAGTCATAACAATGATAATCTAAGACCTAGCACCCAAAAACTAAAATTTTTAGAGGCATGTAATATTTTATCTCGAAAATGTTCGATCCTAAGTGACGAAACAAAATGGCTTCTGGCATTCGGCTTGATGGGGACCATTAGAATGTGTGAGCGTTTAAACAGGTGATTATTTCAATGAAGAAACAAAGTGCTCGGTAATGGTGATTCTTCTTTTGATGTATAAGCGAATATAACAGAAAACCGAGTAAAACTTACCAGAAGCGTAAGGGGTGGGGGGTGCGGGCAAAAGGCCTTCCAGAAGCTGACAAAATGTTGGAGGAAATGTTCGGATAACTTACAATTTGAGAGGTATTTCTGGCGAATTGTTATTTTGTTATTTATATACAAAATAAATAACGTGTGAATTTCCAGAAATCAAAGTGGAGGCATTAATGGGTTATCAGTGTACTAAGTACTGGGTGGGTGGAATTTGCTCAGGGCGTATTTCTGGCCAGCCAACTACTGCACCTGTTAACTAAATGACCCTTCACCAATGCACACACATACTAATATTGTTTCTTAATATTGTCATTATGAAGACTGACGATTTTTAATGAACTTTCCTTATGATAAATTTGTACCTTTACATTGTTCAATACATTTGATTTAATTATTAAAAAAAAAACAAAAAAAAAAACACAAATCTCAACAATTATCAAAGATTTAATGAGCATGTGAATGAATTGTCAGTTTAATTAAATATGTAATTTGAGAAGATGGAGGAAAAAGCATCTAGTGCTCTCAGTGCTATACTGCGTTCACACAATAAGTTGTACACTAATTTCTCATTATTACTTCCACTTGCCTTCTGGCATTTCACGTATTGTTTATTTTTTATGTATATGTTACCGGCAATGTATTAAATCAGGCATTCTATACATTACCTAAAAATGACCGGCAAAGTATGAAATGAATCAAATTATGTACTTTGCCCAGGCATTCTATAAAATGCCCAATGAACTTTAGGCTGTTCGTAGCACTGAATCATAACTTTCTAGGTACAACATAAATGCTCCCCCACACTTTTCCGTTGTGCCACACATCATACCGCTTGGCCCTCAGTATCGTTTTAGTGCTTCATAATGTTGCAAGTAATGACTGACTCCAGTGAAGGTGATTGTGTATCGGTAATAAAACAGCAGTTGTCCTCTGAACTTGTTAAAAATCAGAGTGTTAATGCTAAGAACAGAGTTTATTTAACTGAACCTAATTTACAAGAAGCTTGTGTAAGATGTTCAAGATGCTAAGGCCAAGACGAAGAATGAGCCTCGAGACTACTGGTTGCTCAACAGGTACGATGTAATGCTTAATGAAAATACACAAAAGCTTACCCATCCATTAAAACAAAGAGACAGCATTGCTAAATTTTTCATTGACGATTCAATTTTGTACAAAGAGTTGTTAAAAAAATTCTTTACAAAAAAGTTTAGGCAAAAAAGTCGATTCTGACAAAAAATGTCCTCCAGTTGCGAAAGGAGCTACTGGCAGAGTTCTGATCCCAGGTGTTGACAAAGGAAAAGGGGAATCATCCTAGCAGTTGTGATGAAAGTGATGGACGATGGCTTTTATAAACTTGAAATCGTAAATGGAAAATTGATATAGCTGTATGCACCGTTGCAGTTCTCGGTGTAGCAGCAAAGCCTTATCAGTATTGAAAATGTCCCAGATAATGAAACCAAACTTCGGACCATAGCAACAGCCTAGTCTTCAGGAAGTGGTCAAGGTTTTGTAAAATGCATTTGCACAACTTAGAATATAAAAAAAATGTTCTTGTTTGAAAAACAATAGACAGTGTAACTCAAAATGCCATGGTTGACTTACATGCAGTAATAAGTAAATTGAGGTATATATGGTTTTTTTTATTTATTTTGTACTCAATAAATAATTTTGTATTGAAACTGTTTACATTAATACTTAGACCAAAGGATCCAAAGGCATTGTATGAAATGACTAGGCATTATACGCAATGCCTAGGTAAAGTGAATAATGATCCGACTTTGATATAATTGATTTCATACTTTGCCAAAAATGGCCAGGAAGATGTAAAGAATCCCTAGGCATTCTATACATTGCCAGTAACATATATAACAGAATAAAAGTCACCTGCCAACCCTCTAACGTCAAATTTAATACCTCTCAAATCGTTGTTTTGCAAAAACTACCATTTCCATTTCGTCAGCTTCTGGAAGGCCTTTTGCTTATGATTGCAAAACAATAGAAGTGTCCTCGTTAATGGCAACCGTTGAGTGGACGCTGTGGCAGTATTAAGAGGACCACATATAGAACCTATCGCCTAAAATCTCAACAACACTTTGTCCCCAAGTATATGGGTTACAGCACTATACCACTAGTGCCGACATTGGTGTAAATAATAATGTATTAATAAATTAATCAATTAATCAAGCTGGATGTAGTGAACCAGTGACTGACTGTTACTAAATGTTGAGGCATTTCCTGGCGTCCTACCCCCTAAATATGTATACTTGAATTTTGAAAGCTGTCTAAAACCTCCAGGAAAATTCACAAAAGTTTACTATTTTCACTTATAAACAAGATGGAGGCTCAAAAATGGCTCCAATTTATTTGTTATGGGAAAATTGCAAAAAAAAAAAAAAATAGTTTTTATGACCTAACTTAAGAAAAAGATTGAGTAAAATGTTCAAACCTTCACAGTTCTATACTTGTAACAAACATGCACCTTATTTATGGATCTCAGCTTAAAAACTTAAAAAAATTGGGGGCCCAAAAACTGAAATCTTTGAAAATGTAAAATTTTTGAATAGTGATCTTGGGACACCTGGATCTTGGGAAGGCCCAAATACCACACAGAATTTTCTAAACTACATTAAAAACCAGCATAATTTGGGAAAATTCAAGAAATAAAGGTTTTCAATCATATTCTTCGAAAAAGTGAAGCGAGAGAACATAGCTGAACAACCAAAGCGGATGTCTTTTCTTGTGAGTCAAAAATAACTGACTGGCATTACGGGCAGGGTACATGATTGGCTAGCCGTTCAACTTTTACACGACTGGCATCCCGGGCATAATTTAAAATGACTGGCTTGGCAGAACAAATTTTACATAATTAAACCATTATTTAGAGACGTATAACTGGAATATATAGAATCAGCAACTGTAATATATCATAATTACAATAAAAAAATCAATATACAACTTATAGTTTTAAATATATATATAGGTGTCCAACTGACTGACTTAGCAGCACAGATTTTCAGTGACGGGCATTCCAGGCGAAGGCAGGTATATTAAGACAGCTATCAATGTTGCGTCATTTTAGGAAATAACATTGTGACGTTGATGTTAATTTGAAGAGTATATTAATATTTTATTGATTAATATAGGTCTTTTAGTTTATTCTAAATTGGGTAGTATTACCAGATTTTAAACATTCCTGTTTATAACGGAGTTAAAATAAAGTTAATTATTCGAACTTGGTACTATGTGAACTCTTTTCGTACTAGTAACACTGTGGCGTCATGAGTATACTCATAGAGATGATTATATCATTATGACGTCGTCAACGTATATGTTTTTTCTACGGTACATACACTATGGCGTCGTACAGTGTTGCCAGATTGAATGACCTATGTTTGGAAGCATTTGTGTCTGATCCGCTCGGTAAGCACCCCTTGGTGGGAATATTCCTTTAGGTCTCTTCACTTAGAACTACTAGAGTACATTATTTCTTTTACGTAACCAACAATGTGACTTCTGTAAATCAACGATGCTCATTTACCTGCTCAATAACTACTGACACTATATGATTTGGCATTCATATATTAAGTCATTAAATTTAACTTAATTAAATTTTACATGAGATGTCCCTAGTATATTTCAATTTAAATGCTGTGCACATTTTAGTTTTCACAGCCTTTTTTCTACAAGTAGAGTTTCCACGCAGTTATCCTCTTACGACAGCTACTTGGGGACAAAGTGTTTGGGAGATTGTAGGCAATAAGTTACATGCTCGGTTCTCTTAATACCGACACAGCGTCCGCTCAATGGTTGACATCGATGTGGACACTACTAGAGAAGTCTTGGGTGTCCATGTTGGATGGTAGTCAAGGTTCAGATGCTGTGTAGGGAAGAGAACTGAGTGTCAGACTTGTCAGTTAGCTGAAAATCAGACCAACACAACGTGGTTCAGATTCCACGTAAAGCTGCAGGTCCCATGGTTGCCCTGGCCACTGGGCTATTAACAAATTCTGAACTAAGTCAAACTCAGATAGTAACAATGACTACACTCGTTCATCTACACTCATCACACTCATTCACTCCTCATATTCGGCCATATCTTGACGATTGGCGCCTTAAAATTGAATAATGAATACAAAAATAAATAAACTTTTCAAATCTTAAAATGTGGCAATATTTCTGATTATTATTTTCCAGATTATACTCCTGTATTTTGTAAAATAATTTAATATATTAGCCAATTATATTAATATTATTTATAATTGGACGTTATAATTACAAAAATATTATTTTTGTAGTAATGTTTCTAATTTAATCCGGTAGTGCGTTTGGGTTATGGGCGGTGACTCATGAGAGACACATTGTGCGACTCGAAACTTTTTGTTGGTCTGTCAATCACTACGGGACTGGTTTTTGTCTGGCAGTGCACATTTTCGCTGTGACGCCCAACGCCACAAGCGCATATACACACAGCTAGTGTCGAGCCGAGCGGTTGTCATTGTCTGCCGCCTTACAGCTTTGAAACTATGTACTTAGTTGTTTTATCATTACTTTAGTTTAATATATGTTAGTAATTTATTAGTTTTAAGTGTCAATATAAATAATCCGGCCGATTTTGATTTTGTGGAAGGTACTAAATATATTGTAATCAAGTGCTTTATGTATTTACTTATTTTTTATTATATGTGTTATGTACAAGCCCTGTCTTTATCAGTTTATGTACAAGTAAATGTACTCAATTATACATATTTTATTGATAGTAATAATATTTTGTATTGATTCATACATAAAGTAAGCTAATGAAAGTTTCAAAATGTTATCATATCTTTTATTTTTCTGTACAGAACAATAAAAAAATGAGCAACTAAAAAATTTAATTTTGATTTTTTTACAATAAATTAGTGCTTAATGGAAAATAGGCATTGTATAAATGGCGCTCTAAGGGTTAATATACAGGGTAAGTGCAATGAGAAAACATTTTTCTATAATTTTTTATTTGGCCTCCTACATCCCCCCCCCCCATAGCCGTCCAACTCATTTTTCAAACTCACTCCTCTTTCATTTTTAATCCAAAAATTAAACTTAAGTTCAAATATAAAGAAACAAAATGAACCAGCCTTATGGTAACAAAATGTAAAATACACTTTTGCTTCTTAACACTAAAAGGTAAACATAAATGCATTTCTTTTAATTCTATTATATTAACTATTAATTTAAATTTTTTATTTGCTAAGACTTATCTGGTTTAGTAAAAACAACTGAAAGTTTATAACAGAATAATCAGTTTATAAAACTCACTTCAAAACTCTTTCAACTTGTTTTTTTTTTTTTTTTTTTTATTGCCTCTTCTTCCATCTGATGCTTTATCCTACACACTTTCCTCTCTTCTTGTAGTTTTTCAACTCAATTTTGATTTATTTAGCACATCTCCATCTTCGGCCTTCTTTACTTTTTGTTTTTCCAAGTAAAGTTCATATTTCCTTCTTGCCTCCTTTACTGCAGTCAACATTGTTTGTTCCCCTATGATACTTAACAATAACAGCATTATAATCCTCTGATTTACAATACTTTTGCTCCTTTTGGTTTTCAGAAAGTAGATTTATTAACAGAAACCCTGGCTTCCGGATTCTACACTAGCATTACCATGTGAAAAATCAGAGCAAGTTTCACTACTTCCCACAACTTGAATATTTTTTGTCCTTCAACAGCAATAAGGCATAACAATCATCCAGTCTTATCTCTTCTTTATCTTTATCATGGAGAGCATCCAACTTTCAATATACTATATTTAACACATATAAGCTAAATATACCTTGGTAGCATAGTAACACGTCAGCTTCACTGAAAAATATGCAAGCTCTGCATTTGACAAAAATTTTCCCTAGCTTTTCATAGTTTTTAGAAAATTTTCCCTGACTTTTCAGCTTTTTTCAAACACTTCCCTGATTTTCCCTGATACAAAACCCATTTCCCTGACTTTCCAGGTCTATGAAAACCCTGTATTTGTATAAATGTAAATTTGGAGTGGTCCATTGGTATGTAAAACAAAAATAAATAAACAAACAAACCACTATCACCTTAACCTAGTATTTATTATGGTATTACTTATGGTCTAGTATTATTATAGGGGTTATCACATTTAGGTAAGAGGCTAATACAAATTTTCTTTGATGGAAAGTAAGCACAGCTACAAATTTGTAAATGAAATAGAGATATAATAAATTAGATACGATAAAATGTTGTTTTCTTTATTTATATAAAATATTACATATAAAAATCTCTTGTTTTGAGCAGAAAATATGCTATTGGAAAAAGTGTACTCGTATTAAATTTCATGTGTATAAAAGGCTACTGTTATAATACATAAAGTAATAATTTCAATAAAGTACCCTTTATTCATTTTCTATTATAAATAGTGTTGTGCGAGTAGTGATTTTTGAGTTCGAGTCGAGTAGTTGGCATTTTTTCGAGTATCAAGTATTTACAGAAGGATTTCCTGTTCACCCAAGACAACTGTAAAAGGCAGACACCATCATAAGCCTATGTTAAGCTTTGCCAGATTCGTAAATATATACATCTAAACTGAACACAATAATTTTGATTTGTTGTTTGTAACTGTAACATTTGATAAATAAAACTTGTTACTTCCTTCCTTCCTACATTTTTATGTGGCATTGTTTTGTTCAACCTTTTTCCTTTTTTCATAACTAATACTATGTGAGAAACTAAGAAGGTATATTATTAATTGAAACAATATGGATTATAAAAATTTATCTGTTCACACATATCACAGATTAGATTTTCTATGCAAGCCAATTACACTGTTTCACAGCCGGCCGATATGTTTATCTGGTGGTTCAGTTCAAAGTGTACAGCGAAAACATAGCGAAGCTTGTTGGCAAAAGCTGTATCCAACCAAACTGTTGCTTAAATTCAGGCGGCATCACCAAATGCAGTCATTTGCTTTCAGAATTGCCTCCTCTCAACAAAAAATTGATTGTGTACACGCCAAGAAGAGTGTATCTGTATTCTGTGGGTATTTAATTCAGTACTAACAAGGCTACAATAAACCGGAAGTAAACTCTGAATTATATAATCAAGTTTAAAAATCTGGATGACAAAGTCTGTAGTTCAATCAATTGATAATAACTAAGCAGATTTACTAAAAATAAAATTTATAAGGAACGATAATTTTAATTTACTAAAATAAAGTTGCTTAGGATGAATTAGTTTTTAAATTATGATCTGTTATTAAATATGTGCAACTTGAAACTAGTTTGATACATGAGGCTACACTGAAGAACAGATAAATAATTATTTCATAACGAGAAATTCATGAAAACCTGGTGTAATCGAATGAAAACCATAGACGTAGTCGATATAATAGGTCTAGCCAATATTGGCGACTAGATGCAGTCTGAAATATCAGCTAAGTGCCAACTAGTGATACAGTGAAGATTTTGTACACCTAAATTATAAACTTATGAACAAAAGACGAGATGTTTGATAAGGCTTAATCACAATATGTTATTTTCCAAATCTCTAAATTCATTGCATTTTGTTTAGAAAAGGTCTTCCAACATGTTACTCCCTCACTTTGGTTTATTCGTGATTGTTTTACAGTTTACATCAACATCGACGTCAATTTAAACAGAGAACCGTTCAGTGAGTTTACAAATCAAAATTATCATACTTTACCACCTTTTACACTCCAACTGTGTTATTGTCAAACCTAGTCGAAAACCATTCAACAATTTGACAGGAAAAAATATCTTATGCGCAAATATTATACACAGTTTTGGCGATCTAAGGTGTTTACGGAATAATAATTAATATATGTTTGTCACGGATGTATATATATATATATATTTTTTTTATTTGACAGAAAATAAATCAATAATGTTATGTCACACGCTGCTAGAACGCCATTACCATTTTGTATGATATGATATGGTATTTTCTTACGTCAAATCATTGGATGATTCCCTGCTCAGATTAAAAAACAAAATAAACTTCAATCGACTTGCGAGAAATATACGATAATTTCAGTTCCGAAAAGGATCTGAACAGATTATCTGTTTATACAATAAATGGCTGTACGTATAATACAACCGAGATGAACTTTTGCCTAGAAAAGATTTGAAGTTCGATTCTTGGAATGTAAAGTGACCCGTTCTCGGGACCCTTTTGATTGAGGAGTATTATTGATATGAACACTATATATGCATAGTTTCCACGCCGTACAGACCATTAGATTTGTATCGGTAACTTGAAGCAGATCTCTCGTCCCCTTTCTTGGGTCATAAAGACACTAACCAGCACTTCTGTTTTACTAACGCCGCTATTTTAGGTTAGGTTACAAATGACCAGTAGACTCGACAATCAAAATGTGTGATCGTTACTACGGTAACTATGTACAGTGATCGCTACCTTCCCAGCTCTGTTGTTCACTTTGAATTGAACTAGTTCAAATCATAATGAACGAACTCATTCACTATGTCAACTAGTTCATTTGACTGTCGTCGTGTACTACCTATTCTTAGGCGTATTGTTCAGTTCATAATTACGCGTACGAAACTGATAACGTATGTTTAAGGGCAAAATAAAACACAAGGAAGCACACATTTTTTATTCATAACTTCAATACTATTTAACATTAATGAAAGTAATGATAGATATTATTTCAATTTTAAGGTAGGTTACTGAACATTTCAATTACATTATAGGTATTTCAAAAATAATATATATTAAAAACACTATAATATGACAAATCAAATTATAATATAACCTCAAAATAACTCGTTAATGACAAAAAACTGCCCTACATCAGCTGATTCCTAACTCCCATCACAGCTCCTTTTGTCCCTTATACCATGTTCGAGCTGAGCTAAATTTCGGTCCCCACAACATGCCTGACTCACCAATGGTCACCTAGCACGATGACATAATAGACGGGGCTTGCCAATGCGTACCCATGATGACGAAATGTTAAAGTGGTATAGTAGCATGTCGATTTAATGGTGGGAGAAGAATAATTTTCTCTCTCTCATTTCAATAACTAGCTTTATCTCTCTCACACAAGTTTTTAAACTGTAGCATATGTTTGTGGGTGCAGTTCTTATGTAGCTATTGTAACATATTAAAATGTTCTCGGGTAATATTTTTTGATAAAATATTAAATAATCTTTAACAATATATACATATAGTCTATACTGTACAACATAATGCATCACAATAAGGAATATTACGTTTCTGCCAATAAAACTTGATAAAATAAACTGAGTCCTGTATAATAGCATATAACATTTTTATTTATCTGCTCCGCTTCCTTTAACTATTAGATTGGATTATAGACAATTTTAGCATAATTTTATGATTGGAAGACGTCTTTTAAGGTTTTATTTAAATAATTCAGATTATAAATAATTTTATAATCTGGATGGATCCACTCTACTATAATATCATAAGCTAGGTTAATCTAAGGTTGATAAATATACAAATATTTTTTCAGCAGTGTTAATTAAGTTGAATAATATTATCTTGTTTTTCTAAAAGTCCCAATACAGTGATCATATAATTTAAAATGCCAATAAAGTATTGGTACAAATCCAAATCATTTTAAAGATAAAAAAGAAACAAGAAAGAATTAAAAAATTACCATATTTAATTCTACTTTTTTTCCAACAAATGAATTCAAAAAGATATACTTACCTCTTCATGTAATGATTGTAAGATATCTGGAATTAGATTGCAGGTGTTTTTGGACCGAGCAGCACATTCCAGCCGGGAAGTAAACACATTAATCGATGGCTTGATATTTATTGATATTAAAGTCCTCCATAGCTCGTCAACTCTACTTTGGTTTGCCTGTAATTTTTTTTAGTTTTAGTGTTAATTTTGAACAAATAAAATTAAAATTGTTCAGATTTGTTACTTACAATTTTCAAATATTTGTATAATGATTTATGTAAATAAGTGTTATTTTTCCATGCATAAAAAGATATGCAGATCCCTAGAATCATTTATACATATGTACATAATAAAATAGACAGGGCATACTGTCAGTCTGTGGAATAATAATTAATTATTGTGAATGTTAGAACAAAATTAATTATAGGTTCGTTCAATTTATTGATTTGTCAAATTGTTCCTCACAGGCACAATACATAAAGTTTCTAGGTTTTATATAAGAAACATAGATAACAACACAAGATTTATGAGATGTACATCAATAAAATGTAAAACAGTGTAAATCGTATTATTAACAATTATTTATCTCCATTGATGATATATTAATTAATATCTTAAGTATATCTACGGTAATACTGTTTATTATAAATGTACAGGTTTTGTTTTAACTCTTCAGCACGAAATGACAAACGTACAACATCATGGTCCACTAACACAAAAATACCAGGTCACCATTACTGTTGAAACAGCCAAGGGGTCTAAGGCACTTTACGTAGAGGAATAAAGCTAGCCAGGGATAATCCAGCTGCAGATGGAACAACTGTAATAGAGGCACTAGTCTAATGCGAAGGGTCCACCTTGTGGGATGAAGGTTGACGGGAGAGTCACAGAATCCTATTACAGTCACATGAAACAACATGTCTTTTACAAATGTTGACTATTAGTATGAAAAGGAGGGTGTATTTTCACGTTTTTTTCTTTTTTTGTCTGTTCAGACTTAAAATTGTTGTACATTACATTAAAGGGTATATTAAAAATTGGAAATAAAAATGTATATTAAAATAATTGGACATAACATGAATGAACACAATGAACATCAAAATTAACATTTAGACAGCAAAATTAGGACATTTACAAAATTCTACAAAGAAGGGATGATGTAATTTTGTATAAATGAGATGTTGGTTACTTCATAAATAATAATGTAATAAAGTTTCAAAGTTCTCATAACATTTGTTAAGACTTGATTTACAGTATTTGGAGATCTATTATTACATACCAATAAGCAAATAAATCATTAGTTCTGATCCTTGTCAAACAACATCTATTAATAATGATTTAACAGAAGAAATGTCAACAGTTCTAATACTAATATTATTATGAGCCAAAATTACAACATTTCCTCCTCTATCCAATCTCCTTGCATAGTAGTAAGCTGTTTTGTAGTCTCACTCTCTCTCTACTCGTCTGAAGAAAGTGCCAGTGGCACTGAAAATTTGTGTGATTAGGCGATTCTTTCGTGTATGTTACTACTACTCTGGTGTTAGTAAACTTGTTGTCTAAAGTAAGATTGCTGATGCCCTATCTCTCCAATATACTAATTATTATTTAGAGTAGATTTGACACTGAGACTACTACAGTCATTTGAAAAAAGAGCTTGGTTAGAGATATTGATAGCATCAGTGGTAGCTTCTGCACAGTTGTTGATGCTAGGATGTGTCACTAGGGTGGATGTAGAAAGATTTGTGTGAACAGTATTGGTTCTTCTTTCAAAAAAAATAGTTGTATGGGAAGAGATGCCCAAATAAGACACAGTTCCCCTTGCCTGCTTAGACAAGCCCATTTTTGTTTTGTTGGCTTGTGGTAAAAACTTGGATGTTCCAAACTCGTGGTCCAAATTCTTTCCAAGTGATTGTGTATTGTTAATTCATTTGGAAATTTCATGCCGTAATTTATCGATAAATACAAGTTGAATGAGTAATTTACCTAATTTTAACTCAGGTCTGCTTCCAAAATTTCTATGAAATTTTGCAAGCCTGAGATTGTATATTGAACTTCATTATTATTTTTTTGTTACAGCCAAGAACACTGTGCTTGTAGGCGAAACTAGCCATTATAACACTTGAGTGAGCTGTCAAGTCTACAAGGATTTTAGCTGTTGTGATAAGGCTGTCTTGTCTATGTTCAATGTTCTAGGTTTTTTTCAATTACAATAACATGATCATTTTTGGTGAATTATTTTGTCAAGGTGTGCCGATTCCGTCACCTTTTTGTAATCTTCGGCACGGCTACTTAGCTTAATTTAGTGGGTGATGACTTCTAAATCAAGGCTCATGGTTCCCTTTTTTTCTTCCCCTTCTAATCAAGCCAGAGAATGCTCTAACCTTCTTAATTCAGTTGAATAGTTATTTCTTAATATAATATAATACAGTCATGTTAATAGCCTTTCTCTTGAACTTAGTATAATAATTGGTTGCCTGCAGTTTGGGTTTTGAGGTCTGACCTAAACCGGGTTAGTTCTTGAAATATAAAGTAGTAAGGCCCAAGTATTTTAATTCATTTATGAACTAGTTAATAATTAAAGCTTGCTTATGGTCTAATTGCAGTGAACAGTCTTAGGGTTGCTGGGTATGTACATCATAACTCCAGCACTCAAAAAGGATTTGACAACAAACTCCAGGTGGGGATTCCAAGATCAACTCTTCATAAGGTAATACACAAAAGGCTTCATTTAACTGCTTACAGATTACAACTTTTGTACTACATAAACCATCAGCCAAGCTACATTGTTTCTGTGCTAGCCAAAATTGATGAAAATAAACAATTTTTAAACAATGAGGCAACACATTTGTTCAGCGATGAGGCTACCTTTTATGTAAATATGACTCACCCAAAATCAACGTTTGGTGTGGCCTTATGTATGACCGAGTAGGTTAGGTGTAATTGATTTTGTTTAACAATCAATATTGATGTCTATTGCGGCATGTTGGAGGAATAAGTTTTAAATAAACTAGAAGGTAATGAGGCGGAGAAAGGTTTAGTCCACTTCTAGCAAGATGGAACACCGCCCCACTTAGTTTCGCGTGTGTGAGAAGCACTTGATATTCGATTCAGCAACAGGTGGACTGGAAGAGCGGAGCCCACAGCTTGACCTCCAAGGGCTTAGATATAACTGCCATGGACTATTCTTCTTCTGAGATGTCAAGAACCTCGTTTATGCTGAGAAAATCCAAAGATTGAACCATCTCAGAGAACGGATGGTCTCTTGAAGTGGCAACAGAAACTGTCGACCCAGAAATGGTGGCCAGGACATGACAGGAGATGTAATATTGTTTGTATGAGTGCTGTGCCACTAACGGAGCCTACATTAAAATTCACTAAATTACAAAAATAATCATTAGTATATTACTTTTAAGAACATGTATAACAAATTACATTAAACTTTAAAATATTTAATCTAAAAAAACCAAGTTCTTTTGTACCAAAGATTCCTGATGGATAATAACTTAAAAATGACTAAGCTTATTTACCTTCATTGCAAATCCATTCATTAAAACTTCAAAAATGCCAACATCAGTAATTTTAGGATTTTTAGGAGACATTTTGCTGCGATAAATATGATGCATCAGTGAAGCCATACCTCTTTGAAGAAGATCACAGCTTACCTAGAATTAATGCTTATTTTAATGTTTTAAATATCATTATTATATACATTAGTCCCTGAGTTATCGGAACTAATGTATCGACATCTCAATATAAAACCTTTAAGGAAAGTTTAGACTTTAAGGAAAGTCTTTATACAAAGTCCAAACTAGCCACACATCACTTTATTAGCTCCCAATTTATTAGGGCTGTCGTACATAAATGTACGACAGCCTTCTGACAAACCCACAAATACGACTTTAATGGCCCTACCAAGCATATACATTCACACACAAAACTTGGAAGAGATTAAGATATATTTATGCATCTACTTAAAACAAAATAAGGATAGCACAACTTTATTTTAGCTGTTATTCTAGACAGGATGATACATGTATCCTGTTACTGCATATTTTAAAGTAAAATTTCTTTACTTCTTTATAATTTTTTTTGTAGAGATTTTCCTAATCTGTTTTCATTGCCAGGATACTAAGATGTCCTTATCCTTATCAGGCTGCCAAGAAAGTAACAACTTATTCATTCTGCAGAATCAAAATAATATGTAATAACATTTTATTTAAGAAATTATTTTCTAATTTAATACAGTTTTTAATAAAGAATCTGCACACTGTTTAAATCTTCATCATATCAAAACAATAAAAATGTATCTATATATTTGTAGATTTGATTTGTAGTGGAAGCATACATGGAATTTAATTTATAAACTTTGAAATAAGAATTTCTTAAATGTTTGTTCA
This sequence comes from Stictocephala bisonia, assembly GCA_035578905.1. Taxonomy (NCBI): domain Eukaryota; kingdom Metazoa; phylum Arthropoda; class Insecta; order Hemiptera; family Membracidae; genus Stictocephala; species Stictocephala bisonia. The sequence continues at coordinate 265,572 of JAQJVL010001030.1, forward strand.
TCTGAATCTATAAAATAAAATAGTAAGAGCACAATAGTAAGAAGTATTTAAATATCTATTCATTTTCAGTGATATTTGTAGGTGTTTTAGTGAAATATAGCAATATTCATTTATATAAAAGAAGTTACAATAAAAGTTGTATAGATATAACATAGTAATTTTCAAATAATTACTATTCATATCTTAATTAAATTTTATTTTAACTTTAAAAGTAAGTGTAAAAGTAGCTTATCATAAATAACACATTTTTTAGGATAACATAAAGAATTAAGAGCAAGCAAAAAACAAAATAAATTTGATAAAACAAGTTTTTATGAATAAAAATGCTAACCTAACCTTGTCTACATTTTCATAAACTCTTTGCCGAAATCCACACTTTTAAATGCTAAAATGACACATTATTAATTTGTTCTCATACCTTTTTATTGAAGGTGAAACTTTGTATATACAGTAGAACCCCGTAAATACGAACTAATTGAGGTGACAGCCTATTCGGATTCCTTAAAGTTCAGATTATCAAAAATTAGCATATATAGTCATTCAAAGCATTCTTACAACTTTCAGCACCGTTTAATGCAGTCATTATGTTTACTGACACAAGTCACTGAGTTGACCTTGCATCGCTGCACTTGTCTGTCACTCTATTCCTTCCTCACTCACCTGTCTCAGATTGTTGTTACTTATCACAGTGTCTAGAAGTGAACACGGTAGGTATCACGCGCATATTCTCTGATGTCACATGGCCGAAGTACAACTGGATGGAGCAACAAAAAATAAATAAACAAAAAAATATTTGTTCTAATTCTCGTGGTTGCAATCCCAGCAGATTACTTGTAAATGGCTTGCTTCCTATTTAGCTTAAAGTTTCCATGTGTTTGGTACCTTTAGTTAGCAGTATTAAATTGAATAAGTAAATTTTACCGAAGTGACTTCTCAGTCTACTGTGCAGCCTCGCCATGATACATACTATCTGTTCTAGTTACTGTGTTACTGATGCCATTGTTTGAATTTAATTGCTAACCCACTGTAATGTTCATTATAGTTTTTATTCACTGTATTCATATTAAGTGTTCAATACTGTAGTTACTGTATTATTTTAACCTTACAGTAGGCTTCTTTATCGAATTTAGAGTTTGATTTGTTATTTTACCCTAAACTGTTGTTGGTTTTTGATAGGCCTATGCGACTGGTCTTGCGCTGTAGTGTGGCAAAACAAGAGTTCATTAATCCTACACTATTAAATTTTCTGGTTATACTACACAATGTATAATATACATTTTTTCAAGTTTTTCGTCTTCAATTGTTTATTTCATTTATTTCCATTATCTATTGGTTTGAATTTTCTGGAGTTCAAATTAGCGGGGTTCAGATTTGCAGGTTTTTACTATAGCAGAGGTCGTGTTGACAAAGTATATACAGTATACTTTATGAAGTGATTTTTTTACTGTTAATACTAATCAGAGGCATTTAGAAAGTCTTAACCCTTTGCGATCAACATTGAAATATATGGGTTGTCCTCTGCGGACGCGTGGCCTGGCTCACGGTCCACAGCCATTTTTGCGCCAACTCATATTAGTTTCGACTCGTGTTGTCCTCAGCGCACGCGTGGCCCGGCTGACTGGCCACAATAGAATTCCTTCTACGGTCGTATGGCCCGTGTGACTGCCCAATAAATTCGTTCTCCATTTAGAAATAATTACATTGTGCTGGTGTAGCCGTAAAGTGCTGACATCAAACGAGAAACTATTGAACTAAATGAAACACCAGCTGTTTTTATTTTACTGCCAATCAAATCACAGGAGAATATAAAATAACAACGTGTCTTCCACTGCCTATTCACGTAGGCTATTGCAGTGAATGTTTGACAGTTGTCAAACAAAAAGTTTAAAACCCAATAATAACCATGAAACGATTGTAACAGCAATAGCCTAATTAATTGTTTAATTTCATTTTATTGTAGTGTATATTGGTTTCAATAAATGTCTTTTCATAATTTTGTATTTTAATAATCTCTTATTTGTAGTTACACCAACACAACAGTTACTTAAGGATATAAACAATCATCATAATAATTATTTATTTATAAAACGTTGGTAAACTATTTTTATTCACGATAAAGTAATGAGACAAATCCATTGTGAGTGCATAGGTAACAAATATATTTATAGAGAATTTCGTTATTAAATAAATAGCAAGGTAAACTTTTTTAATTTTATCGAATACTAATAACTTTCAATATAAATGTTATGTACAAAATAGACAGTCAGGATATTAATTATTATAATAAAATAGCAAATTTTAATAGTGACTGCACAAGTAGATTTTCAAACTATCATTTATTTAATTTGTTTAAATAAGTATCAAATGAAACTAGTATTTTACAATTAAATTGACGTTCATATTTATTAAATGGTCTGTTTAAATGTATAATTTACGATAGTTTTATAAAGTATCGGGTACTAGTTTTTTTAAATTTTAAATATCCGATGTCAATATTGCCGCTTGTAGCAGTAAATAATTCTGAGTTGATGGGAGGTAGCCGCCATGTTAAATACCGAGCTGGTGCTGAGAACAGCACGGCCCGGGAGACGGGCCACGCGAGCGGCGAGGACAACTCACCAATAAATTATTCCGAGCTGTCTGGAATTTGTTGTGGCCCGGCAGCCGGGCCGCACGATCGCAAAGGGTTAAAATTATTTAACTTTAGCCCTCCAACAGATGATTAAATCATTTTTCAATGATTTGGCGATTTTAGGCGTTTTGCAATGTTAGCTTTAATAATTTTCAAAAAATTATTTTATAAAGCCATGTAGGCCTAAATATATCAAACTAAAATCACAAAAGTATGTTTTATAAGGTAATAGAAAATGTAGAAACATGCCAGTAATTTAAAAAGTCCAGGCTTCATAAGTTTGACTGACATATTTTTTGCTTTTTACATTTAAGCACTATGAATAGTCACACAATATAGGTAAATGAAAAATCCAACATAAACAAAATGTTCCAAAATTTATTGTGAATAAAACCATATTTGTTTGAACAACACTTGCATTTTTAGAAAAACAAAAAACATAAAAGTTGAAAAATCAAACATAGTGCATAAGTAAAAAATTGTCCAATTATGTACAAAATGTATTTACACATTGCTTGAGGAAACATATCGCAATAAATATTACCTCTGGCACAAGTAATTAGAATAGAAATTACTAAATAGGTAATAGAATTAGAAAACTGCAAAGTAAAAAAAATTATTATGATTACAAATTCCCAAAAGACTACAAATCTTCAATTTCGCTAGGAACGTCACCTTCCACTAACGTCATTTTAACTATCATCTAAGCAACAAAAATAGCACTAGACCTACTACTTTCACTCATGATAAAAGCTGAAACAAATAATAAAAAACTATAACTACCATAACCTATAACACGTATTTACAATGAAACAACACATCAAAACAATACTGCCTTTTGAATGAGTGGCTGTATCAGTTGACTAGCGTTTACGCTCAGCGAATACAAACAGCTGTTTATATTTCTCTCACACCGGTCCACAGCCTATGAATAGTGAAATGTATCCTCTCCATTACACAATGTTTCACCGAAATTACATAAAATCAAATGTATCGCACATTAGATGGTTAAAAGTTGAGACCGAGTCAGGTTCTATGGCTCATTTTCAAATCTATATACTTTAAATGTGGTGATTTTTAGATCAAATAATTTAGTTAATTTGTTAAATAAATTATTGAGTTGTAATGACCGAGTGTACCAATTAGATTTATTAGATACAGTAGTTAAATTGAGTCCTAAATTTATGTAAGGTACCATTTTTTTTTATTCCATTATGTTTTGTAAATTAAATTAGAAAATTTAGTCATCCTACATATTGCAAAACATTATCAGACAACCTAAAACAACACAAGGTGGCAGATAAAAAGTTAAATAAACCAAGTGAAATAAACTTATTTAACTACACTGACTGAGATAAACAAATCCAAAGCTAAATACGAAAAAACACAATTTAAAACAAATATAGTATTTTCTTTTTTTAATTTAAATGTATTAAAGTACTCCAATAAGAAGTTTTACTAATGATAATAATAGTATTTCTTTAAAAAACCTGTGTAAAACAGTTATTATACTTACACAAATGCTTATATAAGTGAGCAAGGTAGTATTAAAAGCCTTTTGTCTGCACAGTTTCTCAACTTCAGACATTTGTTGCTTTATAAGAACATCTTTGGTTGGTCTCTTCAAGGCCACTTTTCTGAAAAATAGGAATTTAGAATCATATTGTTTTCTTCTTAACTAGTACACTAATTTATATGGAGTATAAAACTACGAAACTATAAACATTGTGAAATTATAAAAATTGTTACTGTTTTTAGTCAGGAGCTATGCCCAATTAAGTGCCAATCGGGATGAATCCATTTTATTTTGTTAGCTCGTTGGACCAACAGAACAAAATAACTCACAAAACTACACAAATGTTGGAAGTTAAGACTGTTCCATCAAATATTATTTTAGTTTTTTTACTATAAGTGTTAGTCTTCTTATAAGTAATAAATGTGTGAGGGGAAACATTTCTTTATGGAGATATGGCTACCTAAAGTGGCTGATTCATCCTTTCAAGGTACTTACTCTTTAAGACACCATACAATATATTTTATTAAACTTTTGAGAATATAGTGGACAAAAGGAACTAACCAAGCTAGTATAATGTAAGACTATAACAAAAAATAATATGTTTTTAAAAATAAACAATTATTTTTCTATGAATGAGATCTGTACAAATTTTTAGTTAAAATTTGTACAATTGTCTTTGGCTGAAAGAGTATATTAATAATATATAAATCTTCATTGCTAGAGTATAATTTAAATAAGGGAGTTAAGTACTTTTTGTAACATTTGCAGGGTGGGGTAGACAGGGACAGAGAGGAGAAACACATTGTATGTGTATTAGTGAGGCAGACTCTGCTACTCCTAACAACAGTTGTGGTGTAGCGCTTGACTGGGTGCCTACATGAACACTCCTAACATGGCTTTCAAACTATGAAAGCAGCACAAAACGTTAATGGTCTCGAGGAATCAAATCTGAGTCAATTGTGAGGCAAGCCACAAACAGGACAAACAGACTAATAGTAGTCTGCACACAGTTTACCAAAGAAAATTATAAAAACTACTAATTATAAATAGATTTGCTGGAAAAGATGAACAAACTATTAATTTCCCGCTTTCTTTTTATTTATGTTTACCACAGTCGAACTTTGATAGATGGAATATCAAAAGAACTCCTTATTCCTTCGAGTTACGTATAGTTTGAGATATGAATAGTTTGTATTATGGAGGTTATATTTTTATGCAATTCGACTTACAGAAGTAAACGAGATATAGAGGTCACTTAAATAAAATTCGAGTTATAGGATGAAAACTACATTTAATTTCCTACAACTAAGAACAAAATTAGCCTATAACTAGGTACAGTAGATACTGTACAAGCACACATACTCTATATCAAAATAAAACAAAATATGGAAAGAAAAATTAATGTGATGTCTATTGACAAACTTAAAAATAATTCGTAATTTTCTTTTGCTTAAGGCTGTTGACAACATGTGAGTCAATTATGTTTTCTATGGCAACCACAGCAGAAAACACATGGTCTGGTATAACGTTGGTTATTTCTCAGAAGCTCCTTAGCGTATTAACCGCAACTCTAGGCGTAATGTCAGTTGTTTCTTCACTATTATCGTACTCCTCTTCATCATCATCATCACCATCTTTGGTAGTTAATGATCCCACAATGTCGCCATCAGATAGCATTCCAGTTACTGCTACTCCTTCGTCAACAAGGCGAACTCCTCAAAGGTTTGATGATTGGTTGAAAATTGAGCTGTCACTACATCCAATGCAGACTCGATATTTATGTTGACAGGTTCTACTTCTTTCTCAATTTCAACTGGTTCATGTTCAACAAATCCAAATGTCCTGAAGCAATTAACTACGTTTTCTAGGTTATGTTTCTCCAGCATTTATCAATCAAACATATGGCCTCTAACAAGTTGATAGTCCAGACATTTCTGTCTTCAATGTCTGGAAAAAACTTTCTTACCACTTCTGTTCTGTACAGTAAAATATTTACATTAAAAACACATTTCCTTAAGTCCGCTAAAATTGGACACCTGGCAAAAAAATGGAAAACTGTCTCGTCTTCTTTACAGTTACAAAGAGAACACTTGAAGTTTATGTTGTCTACGTAAGGTTTGAAATTAAGGCCAATTAACTCAGCTCTAGATTTCATAGCCTAAGATATAGTGGTTAGAAAAAAAATGTTTAGCCATTGGGGTAAGTTTTTAATTTATATATGCAGCCACACATGGTGAAAACGAAAATACGGCCTTAGCACTGAACGTGTTAAAAAGAGTTCAACTTAAATATTGGACTTCGAGCTATACATAAGTTTGACTTATAGAGGTCAATTTTTGCCAGAAGATTTTTTCGAGTTACAAACAGTAGTTTTATTCGATTTATGCAAGTTTTCTCAAGGGGATCGATGAAAATTCAATTTAAAGAAGTTTGAGTTATCAAAGTTCGACTGTACTAACATAATAATGAAAATAATAGTTTTATTTATTAAATTATATCTTAAAACCTTTCCTTAACTATTTTATGCAATCATGTTCCCAGTGCACAATGTTACTGAAGGATCCTTCTTCTTATCAACTGTGGATTCCCTTAGTCAGCTGGTACATCATAAATCCAGTTGTGTAGTCAGATGCGGCACAGAAGCACCTATCTTGTTTTATTACTACAAGTTGAATGATGTTGTTCATATTTGGGATTTCTTTATTTTATTTTTGACATGGATTGAGATAATGTAGCTGATTATAGTATTGATATGTACTGTGAGTTACTAAAATCAGACACTGAAACCAGACATTTCTAGTCCTGATGTTACACATATACTTAAACTTGATAATAATGAAGGTATTTACAATGATTCTGATAGTTTTCCTACCATAAATAATATCATATTACCGATGACTACTTTCCTTAGTTTGTGTTTCAGATCAGATACATAATTAGTGCAATTTTGTACTAATTCTACAATTTACTTTGTAAAATATCTATTTTTCAACAAATAAAAATTAAATGTATTTGTTTATAAAATTTAGCATGGAATAGAAAAATAAATATCAGTTCTTATAGTACAAATATCTCTTCTTACTATAGTAAAATTAAAGTAAAAGACAAAATAAATAAAATATACATAATCTTATGACTTTGAAAATAAAAAATCTTATGTTTAAAGTATTTGTATCTCAGTGTTTAAAATATTGGTCTCCTGTCACAGAGAAAAATCAAGTTACATAACCATCAACTTGCTTCTCAGATTGAATGAAGAACAGCTAATCTTCCCTGAAAGAGCGTAATGGGCAATCAGTAACTATGTTTCATTTATAGTTTCGAGTTCCAACACCTAGCCAGGACCATAGCCAGCGAGGGGAGTGGGTTGTTTGCATTATTTATAAATAAAGACCCCAATTTAAAAAATCATTACAAAAATAAAAACTAATTAGAAAGTATATTATTTCATCATTTTACAGGTATACAATCAACTTTTAGACTAAAACAAACACATAACTTACATAATGTAGTTAATATGAATAAAAACTCATTTTGGCTAAACACAGAAAATTTTGTAGCACTGCATTTAATCACAATTGTTTTAACAGTTAGTTACTTACGCAACGAAGGTAAGTACCTACTTGCAAAGCACGAGAAAGAGACAAGTCAGGTCCCGATGTCAATTGAATGAAGTTTCCTTTTAAAACGTGATTACCAGCTCACGAAGTTATACGGATCTTGAGTAGTCAACTTGAATCACTTGTTTTTGATTCCCCTGTTTTTATTTGGAGAGTTTGTTGTCGTGTGATTCATTTGATTTGCAACGTTTTGTTTATTTGTTGAACATTCATTGATTTTATTCCAACATGGAAGATAAAATTAATTTTGAATCATCTGAGAATCACCTAAAATTCTTAAGGAATATCCTATTATTATCGTAAAGTCAAATATACTAAATATTAAGGGAAAACATTTGGCACCACTCATGGAAATAAAACCAAGAGTCGAAGGAAAAATGGGCGTTTCAATGACCCTTGTAAACATATCTAATACATTTACAAATGGCTTGTACATTTACACTAGTAAAATGTTTTTTATTTATATATTCGTCTGCATGAACATGCGGAAGCCATTGTAGAAGTATAACCACATCATCTACAATGACCTGGTTATAGTGGACCTCTCCTGGAGATTACACATATTTATTACTTCTTCTTTATTGAAATCATCATCATCTTGCACAGTTTCCAGCCACAGGCTGTGTCTGTTTGGAACATAAGCCTCACCATCTAGTTCTGTCTTCCCACCATCTCTTCATTTACACTCTGGTCTAGTCTACTCCTCTACTCTTAAGCCCCTCTTCCATTCCTTTTAGCCACCTGTCTCTTGGTCTTCCTTTTGGTCACTTCTCTCCCACCTCTATTTCATGCTTCTTTATGGGAGTCCTGTCCTCTTTCATTCTCTGACTTGTACTCATATCATCTAAGTCTATATGTCTATCCTACCATGCAATGGCTCATTTTTTAACATTTTCTTGACCTCTTCATTCCTCATCCTATCTCTTCTTGTCAATCCTAATTTCACTCGCTTGTATTTTACTTTTCCTCATAACCCATGTTTCTGCCACATAGGTCAGTATCAGTACGTAGTAACTCTGATATACCACTATCTTGCTTTTTTATAGTACTTTCTTGTTCCAAACTAGGCTACTAACACATCGTATAAATGCCTGCCGTCTGCCATGCTCCCCGACCTCTCTATCATTTCTCCCATTTGCATTGATTGCGCTTCCCAAGTACTTTAAACTTTCTACTTCCTTTAGCGGTTCATCTCCAATCCTTATTATACTGGTTGTTCTATCCTTTCTTCTAGTTGCACTGGACCTCAAATTTTTCAACATTGAATTTCATGCCATACAGTCCATGGTCTCTACCCATGTGTCCAGCTGCTCCTCCTCCTTGTTTCCCAATACTATCAGGTCGTTTGCTAACATCATGGCCTTCATTTTATCCTCTCCAACATTATCTTTATTGAAATACATTTATCAAGTGTTTAATCTTGAAACAAATATACAGAAAATAAGCAAAAATATAACATATCATTGATATAAAATGCTTAATCAATCAAATATCTAAGTATAATATTAATATTAAAAATCCAAGAGTCGAAGGAAAGCGTTCATGACCTGTAAACATATCTAATACATTTACAAATGGTAATACATTTACATAGTAAAATGTTTTATTATATATGTCCTCATGAACATCCGGAACCAATGTAGAAGTATTACATCATCATCTACATGACTGGTAAAGTCCGGACCTTCCTGGAGATTACAATTTTATTACTCTTATGAATCATCACATCTGCACATTCCAAGCACAGGCTGTTTGTTTGGAACAAAAGCCTCACCATCTGTTTGCTCACATCTCTTCATTTACATTGCTAGTCTACATCTATCTAGCCTCTTCCAATTTAGCCACTAGTCTCTTGGTTCCTTTTGGTCACATTCTCTCCGATCTATTCATGTTCTTTATGATACCTGTCCTCTTATTCTCGACTTTACTCATATCATCTAAGTCTAAAAAGCTATCCTACCATGCAATGGCCATTTTAACATTTTCATGACCTTTCATCTCACTATCTCTTCTTGCAATCCTAATTTCACTCGCTTGTATTGTACTTTTCCTCATAACCCATGTTTCTGCCACATAGGTCAGTATCAGTACGTTAGTAACTTGAGATACCACTATCTTGCTTTTTTATAGTACTTTCTTGTTACCAAACTAGGCTACTAACACATCCGTATAAATGCCTGCCGTCTGCCATGCTCCCCGACCTCTCTATCATTTCTCCCATTTGCATTGATTGCGCTTCCCAAGTACTTTAAACTTTCTACTTCCTTTAGCGGTTCATCTCCAATCCTTATTATACTGGTTGTTCTATCCTTTCTTCTAGTTGCACTGGACCTCAAATTTTTCAACATTGAATTTCATGCCATACAGTCCATGGTCTCTACCCATGTGTCCAGCTGCTCCTCCTCCCTTGTTTCCCAATACTATCAGGTCGTTTGCTAACATCATGGCCTTCATTTTATCCTCTCCAAACATTAACTTTATTGAAATAGATTTATTAAATGTTTTCTCTTGAAACAAATATACAGAAAATAAGCAAAAATATAACATATCATTGATATAAAATGCTTAATCAATCAAATAAAATGTTCTAATCAGTTTCTAATTCTCGGGGGTATTTTTAATAAATCTTGTTATTTGAACAAGATTACAATAAATAATGTTATTATTCATTCAACTATTAATATACAAGATTAGAAAGTACTGGTATCTTATATAAACTTAGTAATGACTTGGACATTGAAAACTATTAAGACTACATATAAATTATTATCACAGAAAGTTTTAAAGTAAAGTTGACAGTTTTTATCTTTTCAAGAAATAATATTTACTATGTTAAATTAAAAAATCATTAAACTAATAATTTCTATATGTAATAAGTTTCACAATCATTTCAAACACAAATTTAAATACAATTTCAACACTAATGGTACTATCCTGAATACATCCTGAAGACAATATTACAACTGTTACAAATTAAAATTGTACAGAAAAGATATAGTTTGAAATAAATTACACAAATAAACTTAACGAATAAGAACAAATTATTTTTTAAAGGAACACAGTTTACTGTTCATTCTCAGAACAATTCAAATAATAAAATAAATACAAACTAAAATTAATTAACAGTTAAACATAAATTTAAAAAGTGATGGTATACTTTATTTATAATAATTCATATGAACCAAATATATTTTCAATATTAAAATAACTGCAAATAATCACTATCTGGCAAATAAAGTTTGCCACATAGTGATAATATCCTTTAACCAGTGATAATACAGTGGTATTGACCCATTCATCTGCCTACACACTTACAGTGGTATTTACTCACCCACCAACCACCACATGTACAGTGGTATTGACCCACCAGCCCACCCCCACAGTTACAGTGGTATTGACCTACCAGCCCACCCCCACACGTACAGTGGTATTGACCCACCAGCCCACCCCCACAAGTACAGTGGTATTCGCCCACCCCCACACGTACAGTGGTATTGATCCATTCATCTGCCCACACTCGTACTATGGTATTGACCCACCCGTCCACCCTCACACGTACAGTGGTATTGACCCACCTGCCCACCACCACACATACAGTGGTATTGAGCCATTCATCTGCCCACACACGTACTATGGTATTGACCAACCCGTCCACCATCACCCGTACAGTGGTATTGACCCACCACCTGCCTACACACATACAGTGGTATTGACCCATCCATCCATCCCACCCACCCACACATATACAGTGATATTGACCCATCTGCTTACCTTCACATGTACAGTAGTATTGAATTAATTCTACGTATATTAATTTTGTTATAATCGTTGAATAAACCTTAAGTCTTAAAACAGTTTCTGTTATTTAACTATATAACCTGATTCTTTGTGGTAGAGGTATCTGACAGTAGTGGTACAACTGTAGGTTGTGTATTTACGTGTAAGAGTTTTTGCACTTTCGATTGTCATATCTTGCAGTAATTAAACAATTAATAAAGAATTAACATAGTAGCTTCATTTCAGTAACATACATCATAATACCACAGTAATACTATGTTTGTTTCACCTAGCAAAACATAATCAAAACAATATAGAAAACATATATTACTAATATATATCATTCCTCCCCCTTAAATTTTGAGCTCTAGAGTTGGTTGACATATCTCCGCCAAATCTCATCACTACCCAATTTTACTAAATATAAGGATGTTCCTTCTTTTCCAATGACTACACCAAATTACCACTTAGGGTTTCCTCTGGTATAGTATTTAGTTTGAACCCTCTCTCCCTCCTTAAATACTCTTTGTAATGGTGGGCAAGCAAGAATTAACTTCGTCTTTACTCCTTACTGGTATCATTAAATCAATTTGTGTCCTTATGTTTCATCCAAACATTAAACTGTAAGTACTCGTTCCAGTTGAATTTGGAACTTTCCTCAATTGCATAACCAGCCATTGAATCTTCGTATCCATGTCTCCTTGTTCGTCTATCATTGCGAAGAGTGATTTTTTTATGGTTTCCACGAATCTTTCTGCTTGCCCATTATAGTGTGATTGAAACGGAGCAGCAACGGTATTCACAATAGCTTTCCGATGAATTATAGTCACAGAACTGGTAAACCACAAAAATTTAAACATTATTCATAGGTAAACACCATGACTAGTTAAAAAACAACTATCCAGTATTAATAGCATTAGTTATGTGTTACTTATAGTGCTAATGGAAAAGGATATAAAAACAGTTTTATAATACAACAATAAAAAATTAGCTAATTATAATAATTTAATCCCCAATCAGCTGATTTAGTCAACAGATTCAGCTAGTACACGAAGTTACACAGTCATTAGTTTGGTGTTTATAAGCAATATGATGAATCATAATGCTGTATCCTTATCAATATTTTTATAAAATTTAAACTTTTTTTCATGAATGGCCTCTTAATATTTATACGTCATTTTAAAGATAAATAAATAAGGAATTTTGTTCAGTAATTGAATGTAAGAATACAAACAATTTAACTGCTTTAGTTGAGCCTTAAAGTTTAAAGGAGAAAGACTGAATAAAAAACGTTCAACTTTACAGTTATTCCAAAACATTGTATTAGGGTTTCTTATTTGAGTACTATGTTTAATTTATAGAGAATTTAATATTCTTTCAAATGGTATTACTTCCAAGTCATCAAACTAACAGTAACAAGTCGAGTAATTTTTAAAAATTACAAAATACGCCATTACAGTCACACAGTTAGAAATCGGACCATGCTTTATATGTACTTTTTTGTTGATTTTTGTCAGTGGAACCTGTTGGTGAAGTTAATGTAGTCAGTAGTGACTAACCCTGTGTAATAATCGTTATTAACTTGGACGTATCTACCTATAAGTTTGTAAATCTTGTAACATGATATTCAATCAAAATTGTAAATATACTCTGACATTTTAAGAAACATAATAAGAACTTAAAAGTTAAAAATAAATATAAATAATAAACATAAAAAGCACACTAAAGACACTAAAACTTCAGGCTTACCTATTATTGACCTGCATAGGCTTTGATTCTACATCAACTACAGCTTGATTGATAACAATTTGATCATTTTCATGATCGATATCTTCACCATGTGGATCATAGGCTTCAACAATACTTTCTTGAACAGTAGGATCATTGAAGCAGGTATCCGCTAACGAGATACTAATGTCATTCATGTCTTGTTCAGAAATTGGTTTTGAAGATTTTCTTTCTATTTCTTCTTTAAAGATGTCACTTTCATTAAAATCATCTGTTCTTAACGTTTCAGATGATTCTATACTTGATTTTCTCATAGAATCATTCATTTTATTTGGTAAATGAGTGGAAGAGTTTATTTTTTCTACCATGGCTCCTGTACTTGTGGTGTCAGTTGGAGTAGAGCCACAGGTCTGACCATATTCAGTTTTTTCTAATAAAACTCTTAATTTATTATTTCTGTTTTTATGCTTCTTTCTTACTTCATGAAAATGATCCAACTGTATATTTGGACTTGTAGCAAGAAGAGAAACATCTCCAGGTTTTAGCTTTCGTACAGACGCTTTAGTATGAGCAGAATTATGATCAAATACTGAAATAAAAGCACATTACGTTATAAATTTGTTAAGAAGTCAATAGCAAAGCAAATTTACAAAGCGAAAAATTGTTTCCCAATGTCAATTTTAAATTAAAACTTTCTAAATTGGGTGACAAATTTTAGCAGAAATACATATTAGTTGTGAACTGGGCACACCTCTGCACACTTAGGGTACGGACACATCAGCCGACTTGGTCGCATGCAACCAGGAAATTTGTTGATTTATGAAATCAAATGGAGATGGCCATATTATGGGACCAGCGATCAGCGAACAGATTTTGGACGGTGCCCATGTTAACTTATGGCACCGGCCACATTAAGCGACCAGTCGCAACATAAAACTTCCTCTCCCCAACCCCTCAGTGAACATCCACGTACAGTGACTTATTCAGTTTAGTTCCCAATTTGTACTTACTAAGTTATTTTTATGACGATACTGTTTGAAATGTTGGACGTTGATTTATTTATTAACGAAGTATGTGTTCGGCTAGCTCTAGGGGATAATACTTTGAAAGATTAAAGTGACAGAGACATCAAAAATAAATCATGGGAAGAAGTACAAGATTTGTTTATCATCTTTTCTGCTAATAATGAAAAATCTCTCAGTTGATAAAAAAAAAATGTGAGCCCATATGGCCATTACACAAGTCATGCATCAAGCTATTTCTCCTGTTTCTATACTCCTACACCAATTATGCCACTTTCCCAGCTCACAACCCCAATGTTTTTAACTACTCGCTTAGCTCGTTGGGAGATTCACCCCCAAACCCCTTATGGTTTGATTCTAACATTCCTGTTAATCGTTACTAAATTTGCCTGAATGGCATTTACAAATAGTTTTTTAATTAGCATAATACGTGTTGGTACAAATAAAGTACAAGTGAACGTCACACAACACAAATTTATTACAATATAAGCACAAAATGCACTAATATATTACAATACAAGTACAAAATGCACAAATACGAGGTACGTCCAGAAAGTAAGTTCCGTTTCCATTTATATCCGCTGCAGCGCTGCGATCGCAGTTCCGCGCATGCGTGGCAGACGCTCTGTATCAAGGAGAAGAAACGTGCGCCATGTTGAGATCGCTGTCAGTCTCGTACGCTTTGTTGTGCTTGTTTAAAATGTCGGTGTTGATCGAAAATCCCGCCGCTTGTGAAATCAGATCTGTGATTCGTTTTCTGAATGCTAAGAAAGTGAAACCGATTGACATTTATCGGCAAATTTGCGAGGTTTACGGACAAAATGCGATGAGTGATTCAATGGTGAGAAGATGGGTCCGACAGTTTAATGAAGGAAGTAATGAAGTGCATGATGAAGAACGAAGTGGGCGTCCATCTTTGATTACAGAAGAACTGGTTCACACGATTGATGAGAAGATCAAGGAAAACCGTAAGTTTACAATGAGTGCTCTCGCTATGGAATTCCCCCAAATCTCACGATCATTAATTCATGAAATTGTTACCAAAAAACTGAAATTTCTGTCCAAAGGTGTTGTTTTTCTTCACGACAATGCACGACCACACACTGCAAATGTGACGAAAAACCTCATACAGGGATTTGGCTGGGACGTGTTTGACCATCCTCCGTACAGCCCTGACCTCGCTCCTAGCGACTTTCATCTGTTCTTACATCTGAAGTCTTTCCTTGGCGGTCAACACTTCAACGATGACAAAGAGCTGAAAGAAAATGTTTCCAAATGGTTGAAGACACAGGCGGCAACCTTCTATGAAGAAGGCATAGAAAAACTTGTGCCACGCTATGACAAATGCCTGCAAAATTTCGGCAGTTATGTAGAAAAGTAGTTTAAGAGTTGTAGATTTTAGTGCAATAAATATTTTTTCTGTATCTGTAGACAAATTATTTTTATTACCAAACGGAACTTACTTTCTGGACGTACCTCGTATTATGATGATCAATTTCGGTGAACCACACTCACCTTCCTCAGACCACAGAAATTCACAAAAGAATAGAAAATGGTGTTCAACAACTTAATTTATAGGCCTACAATCACGTGACCCTATTGGCTGGAAATGTCAAAATGGCGGCTGCTGTGATATTATTGGCTAATTTCTATTGGCTGTTACTTCTGTTCTTTTAACTGTTGAAAAAACGTTATTAAAAACTATTTAGAATCAAAATTAATCTGTTCATTCATTAGTTTGTTAACCTCGATCCTTACATTTTTCTTTAATAATAAATAAATCTTCCCATGCATTCATAATACAACCCTTTTTACAAACTTTTAGAATATCTATATTTTCATCTATTTTAATCAAAGAATTCAGAAGGTGTTTAGCTACATTAGATCTTTCAGGTTTTTTTTTTTTTTTTTTTTTAAGCAGAGGCATGGTTTTTATATCTTTTGTTAAAATTTACAGTCTGACCTATGTAAAAAATATTACAATCATTACAGTTAATCATATATATATATTCCTGAATTATTGAATTTATCTTCACTTTCAATATTCAGTTGTAAAATATTGGACATAGTATTT